>CAEMYA010000024.1:19936200-19949406 GCA_903131615.1 Diplodus sargus | reverse complement strand
AGTGAAAATATGTGACACAAAAACGATTATTCTCACTAATTGTGTATCGTGTCGGCATTGTGTTGGCTGTCAAAATAACCGCAATGGCATTTATTTCACTTTCTCTCATCGTGCAGCCCTTTGACACGTTAATGCAACACAAATATATGTTGAGGATATCTGCTGGGTAGAGAGTGTGGGACACACTCCTGTTTAAAGCAACATTATGCAGAAATTCTCATTTTATGCATCCCAAGTTTCTGAAACAAGCTTATCAGATGTACAACATTACATTATGAGCAAACTACAAACAAAACTCTGTATGTCACGATAAAGTTATGTCTGGAAAACTAAAATGTTGAAGGTACACATGCATTTTTGGACAATTTGCTAACACAGCCGAGAATTAAGCAAGTGCAACAACACTTATAACAAAGCCAGACAGCTAACGTTACCTACTTTTAAACAGTAACAAGTCCAGCCGGGCCCCTTTTGTGCAGGCTTTTATTTAGCGAAGCTGTCGGCAAACACAAAAAAAAGCTTGTCTCTGTTCTTATGGCTGCTGTTGCCTCCATTACCCGTTGATGCCTGTACAGAAATTAGCATGCATACCAGCTAGCTCGGGCCCTCATCCTGTCTCATGACACCACACTTTGAGCTGAGCCCCATTTCCGATGGTAATTCCCCCTAGAAGGCAAACTCTAGGGCCGCTGGCTCAGTGGCTAAATGAGCCACGAGCTAAGCGGCTAACAATAGCTTGCAATAGCCGAGGATAGCTAGCAAAGAGCAGTAGTTGTCAGGAACTCTGGTGCTCATGCTCTATGCTCAGTGTGGCGTATCTGTTAGGGGTGGGCGATACTGCAAATTTTGGTATCGATCCGATACCAAGTAATTACAGGGCCAGTACTGCCGATAACGATATTGATATTGATACTTTTTACATTGAAAATTCCTGATCATTGACTGACTTTGTACTTTTGCTAATCAATGAGCTAATCATGATTATGATAATGATAAAACACAGGACAAAGATTTTAGCCAAATAAGAAAATAATATTTAACATAATTAAATCTTTAACCTATCTGCATGCAGCCTAAATAGGAATACTAATGTTCCTCCAACAGAAACACAAAACGGTTATTATATTCTGCCATATTCATATTTCAGAGTGAACCTGAGTGAGTGGAGTGAGAGAGGTGGAGAGGAGCGCTGCGCATAAAGACTGAGAGAGACGCTGTGATCACACAAACTCTGTGAAGAAATACAAGTGATTTGCTGAACTTATAGAGGAGAAACTACAACAAAAATATCGATCTCATCGTGTGGTATCGATCCGATACCAATACTCACCTTGGTATCGATACTATCGATATTTGGATCGAACCGCCCACCCCTAGTATCTATTCATCGGGATGTTCTTTATTTTGTTCTCAATGTTGAAGAGCGGGGACGTAAAGCATTTGGACTGTTTCCAAACTAAATCTGATCCCTGCGTCTCACCATGACTCAGCTCACTGCCATCCTCTCATCTCTACCTTAGAGGAGGCTGTGACTCACACAGAGAGCCATTAACTTCATTATGGGCTATCATCTTATCTGCAATTAATTCACACAGCATAATTCACATGGTAGAGCGGATTGAATGAGTTGTAGTCTAGAAATTGAACATTTCTAGTTTCCATTCACAGGAGAGAAAAAAAGAGGACTTCTATGTTATTGTGTTATAATTATGTTTTTATGTGCTTCAGGTTACCAAATATGTTGTTTTACCTTGAAATGTGGCCCAATTTCCTTCCACATGTTCACTATCCATCGTACTTTCAGTTGCTGATCAATCATGAATCACGTTTGTACAACTTACAACGCAGCACACAAGTAGTTTAACATAATCCGAACATTCGACAATGTCAGAGGAAGATGGCCACCGTGAGATTAAGGTCTATTATCAGACTTCATGCAAAGAATTTGACGACTTTTTGAACACATGCAGTTCTCCCCAAGACCTGTAAACAGACTTTAAAGACTGTCCAGGCCAAGGACGTTACACTCAATCTGGACATTCATTCCCATGAAAGCTGCTCAGTGGTGTTCTAAAACAAAGCTGGACTTCTCTGGTATGAAAATCCTCGGATCTACCGCGTTGCGCGGCCCACAGGCTAACTCCCTGCTAACTTGAATGAGGATAAAACAACTTAATCGTGCGGCTCTTCTAGGCCTTCCAAGTTTTATTGGACAGAACGTCTCGAGTTGTGATGCTCAAAATAATTTCACAATATGAGCTTACTGTCTTTTTGGGCTGCAGCGCATCACGTGACGATGTAATTACACAATAACTGGCCACTACGAACGCTGGCTTCAAAGCCTGGCGCTCTTCCTGGGAGCTCGGTTCAGGCCTGAAAGACGAAACAAACATTCATGCGACGTACATTCGGACTATGGACACAGATAACATTACAGCGTATTCACTGATTTGAATATTCTATTCATATTTTTGAAGCAGGTTTACAGGATTAGCCAGTGAACGTTTGAATTTTAGTTGGTGAGTATCAGCCGTTCAGCGATGCGCCAAATTATGTTAAGTGTGTTTTTGTAGCTCATAAAAAAAAAATCTGGAATGAAAATGTTCTTACATACATGACAGGAGCATGATCATATAATGGCAGTAATTCCTGTGACATTTAATCTGACATTTAATCCAAGTTTTCAGTCGTGTTCCTCAGAGAAGAACTCAACAACCACCTACATCAGCGATGCAAGTAATGAGACCAGAAATCAATAGTTTCTTTGGCTCCCATTATACCCCTGGCACACACTGTACAAAAAAATAGATCTAAAATGAACAGATGGGGCTGCTATTTTCTCCGTGAGGCAGGATCAATTTTTACCTATAGCCCATAATAATGACAGCGAGGAACATTGGTGAATGAACCCTAATGAAGGCGATGCTGCTGAAATGCGTAGGCAGACGTTTTTCAGTCCATTGTGCCCCCGAGTCCTGTTTATAGACAACCTCCGCTCTATTATGACAAAACCAAGAAAATAGCGGCACTTTGACTTCATGGAGGATGTTTTCAGTCATTCAAGGTGAGCATATTGAGGTAAAAAAAATAAAAATATCAAAAGGCAATTTCCCCTCGAGATAATAGATGGAGCCTCGGTGTTGTTTATTGAGGGAACGAGTATTTTTAGATGTAGATGTAGGTTCGGAAAAAATCATAGCAACACCGTTCAACCACTGTGTCTCTAAGTCAAATTTAATATCACAAAAAAAAAAACATGGAGACGGATTTTATTTGAACCACCCACATAGAGGAAATATTAAGAGACACATGACAAACAAGAAAGAACATAACATCAAGCAAATGACCACACCCATTAAAATTAACATATTGTAAAAATAATATATATTTTAACAATTTTAAACACGTTATCAAGAACCTGACACTAGTTTATAGATTAGAGAAAGAGGATTTAGTGCTATAATATTGTATACAATTGAGATTTTATAGAAAACTGCTTATGTTTTATACTATAAAGTGTTAGAGAATGTTAAAAAGATACCACAGCTGAAGAACAGGACTAAGAGAGAAAGGCACGTGCGTGAGACGTCACCATGGATGGATCAATACACAGCATAGTTAGGCTAGTGATATTTTAACAGACCTCAGTCAGATAAAGGATCAATAAGTCAGGCGGACAAGACTAATATATTCAACTAAACAATCCCTCTGCCTCATGTTTCTCTCTGCAATTTGGGAATTGAAGGCGACAGGTCAACAGGAGTCACGCATTGTGGTCGTTTGGCTAACAAGATGGAGATTGATGGGCTCCGCCCGCCTGCTCACACAAATCACCTACTGACCTAAAGTCTATTAACAATATGAAACCAACAGATATTAATCACTAAACTCTATCAACCCCCTATGATGTCTTTCAGCGCATTGTTTTGGTTTTCCAGCCTGCAAATGTATTTTCCAGCTGTAGGAAGCTGCTGTTACCATGTTTTAAGCCAAAGATCTCTGATATAACCAGCTGGTGAACGAGAGCGAGATGCGAGCTGGAGAGACAGATGTTTCCTTCGGGAGTTGGCAGAAAGCTTGTGTGTAAACAGGACTTACACTCATCCGTTTGCCAGAAAAACAGGTATATCTGCTGACAGTGGTGTTGATTTATCAGTGCTATTTAAGGCTTCATATACGTGATAGTTAAAGAGGTCATATTATGCTAATCTTTGGGTTCATACTTTTATTTGGGAGTGCTAGTAGAACAAGTTTACATACTTTGATTAAAAAATATGGTCTGTCACACTGTCATATGGCTCATTGCTGCAGCATCTGTTTTCACACTGTGTTTTGAACGCTACGTTTCAGCGACACGAGACATCTCATCTTTGTTCCATCTTTGGTGAGAGTTGCAGGTCTGCGTTGGGTTTTGCAAATCAGAGACAGAGTAGGGCGGGTCATGCTGAGCAAGGTAGTGTGATCTAAAATAACACGACAGCAGAAGCAACCAAATGTCTGTAGATTGACTGGAGTGTATATGTTTACAATATATATATATATATATATATATACATATATATATATATATATTTATATAACGTATAGTGACGCAGGTAATCTATGTTACTAAATGCTTGGACTCAAAAGCATAATGACTTCTTTTAAGCAGCATTATGCAGAAATCAGGCTCAACACCGCTGACATAAATACAAATCCCAATTCTATAACTATTTGTCAGACGTAATGAAGGTGCTAACTACAAAAAAATTCAAGACGTCATAACGCGTTACGTGTTCTGAAGATACACAGTGCACAAACAAGTGAAAGAGAGACCGTTCAAATGAGTCTGAAACTGTTGTTTTGAGGCCATAAAGTTACATAATGTTGAATGAAAATAAGTAGAAGAAGCAGCAAACTGACTTCGGTGTAATCGCTGAGCTGAGTGTTATGACAAACTGTCAAATGACACAATGATGTTAATCTTATCAGACCTCACCCGTCACTCATGCAGCCGCTAGTTTAGCACAGATTATTATTCCACTTCATGACACAACGATCCCGCCTTTCTACGTGACATAATCATTACCTCATGTTTGTCACGTCAGTGTTGTGTAGAAACTTTAACACAAATAAACACAATGAACCCACAACCTATGAACGTATCTACACACACACACACACACACACACACACACACACACACGCACATCTGCCAGCATAGTTATGTGACTGTCAGCTTTAATTGGACCAAAGCTGAAGTGTTCTGTGTATAATGAGGCCGTCCACACTTATTTGATTGTTCCCACACCCCCTCCGACACAACCTACGGGATCGAACGCACCAGTTCTTGCTCCAATTAAGTCTGTGCTATAAAGGCTACAGTACCTACAGTTACTATATCGACTCCTCGCACGTCACTCCATCTGACCAGCAGCTCACTCTTTAATCACTGAGTACGTTTGACATGTGAGAGAATGTGCTCTGTTTCTGCTTCACACGTTCATCTCTGCAGTTCCTACCAGCCACATGTTGGCTGGATTTGCTTCTCCACCTGCTCCAACTTGTTGCTGCCCTGGTTTAGACCGGCTCTCATGTGTAGAGAGTGTATTAACGATTGGATATATAGCTGTGGGAATTGGTGCAGACTTAAATGGTGGCCAGAGGATGAATCCTGATGACTCTGAAGATCCCCTGAGTAAAATATCTCAGCAGCTTTTGGATGATTTCCCAGAAAATGAGGTACTCACAGTCACGTCCCCCGCCTCAAGATTTGTAACCACTCTCGGTGATTTTGTTCTCACTTTTCATCTAGAAACATCATCACGTCAAAATTTCTAATAAGCCCTATTCGCACGGGACTTGCATTACCAGAAGTCCTCTGGTCGTTTGGAATAATTGTGGAGGTTGTCTGTGATCGTAATTCTGTACAAATCTTGCTATGTCTGTAATTTGTCAAAATGAATATTACCTACCATTTTTGTGGGTGGCTGTGGCTCAAGGGTAGAGCAAGCATCTTACTAACAGAAGGTCCTTTGTTCAATTACCCTGTTCTGCATGTCAAAGTGTCCTTCGGCAAAGTACTGAACCCCAAACTGCTCCTGATGTGCCGGTCGGCACTTCACATAGCAGTTTACGAATTACTGTAAATTGCTTTGGACACGAGCATCTGCTAAATGTAAATTTCGCCACGCACAGATATCATGTGATAGAATCAGTCCAGAGCGAGTAAATCTAAATCCTTTCAGTTTTAAAGCAAAAGCAAATACAATGCTGAACACTGTAAGTGCTGCACCTGCCAAACATTAACAAACAACACACATGAACGCAATTAAATTAGCATGTTCATATACTGATGTTAGCCTTTAGTAAAAGCCTCGCGTAGCTCTATTGTTTAAATCCCCTGTCAGAGATTTCTGTAGGCCTACGTCAGCGTTCTGTTCAGTAGTTTACAGTTTTAACCCCACAGCCGTTTTCCACTTGGAGGGTTCCCAATTGAGATAAATTGATCCGGAGAAGTCAAAGCATCACCTGTGATTTAAGCTAGTCAAGTAGAAGTACTGCAGAGAAGTGAATGCTGTGAAGGTTCATGAAGACTGTCCGTTAACATTCAGCACATTTATTGCAGTGATCTGAGAGGAGCCAAAGTTTTCCTTATCTGGGTAAAACATGAACCTGTAAATGGATGTGAGTTGACTTTAAGATATCATAAATGTACGCTAACGCTTTATGAGTTTTAGTGGTTATAATATATGGTTATTGTTTTGTTTTTTTCCTACAGCAACCTCTACTTTTGCTGTATAGAGACTTTTAGTGTCATTACAGTCGATGTACGTAGAAACAAAATAAAGCATTCCTCTCGGTAATCACCTAGTAGCTGACTGGTCGAACGTCTGAATGGATGGTAGTCCAGTGGATGAATCATGCCGCTGATGTACAAATCTAATGGCTCATCACTAATCTATAATTGACCACAGTCTATTTCAAGAAAAAAAAGCATGAATGGATTTCATCTGCATTAGTACTTAGCATGTTTATTTAGGTCTCTGCCGAGCCGTAATTGGCAGCAATTACGGGCTGAAAGTCTATTGTGCGTACGTTTCTTTCCGGTTCGCACACCTGCTTCTTGAAGTCCGTCTAACTCAATTACATGAGCTGTGGAACATCAGTCAATTGGTATTTTCCATTTTTCTCCAATATCAGTGTGTATTTCTGTCTGTAATTAGTAAAGTAAGTGTTGCTTTACGATGAAAGTCAGTTTTGGATGAAGTTTCTTGCGGTTGTTTGGAAAAACAGAACAGCACTCTCAGTAAAACTCGCCTGATTAAGAAAGGTTAAAGGAAAAATGCTTTAATTAGATTTGCTTTTTATTCCCCTGACAATAGGTGGAGAACACTTCAACTGAAAGGGCGATAAAATGGAAAATAAAAGTGAACAATACTGTCAGATACAGGGATTACTTGTTAAAGACAGAGACAACGTGCTGCATAAAACCTCAGTCGAATAACCCGTTCACCCGGAGCTCGTGTTGCATCCAGCCAAGCAGAGCAGAGTCTAACCGCGAGCAAGAAAAAAACATGAAAATACCAAAATATCAGAGTTCAGAGCGAGACACAAAGTAGCTAATCCATGTGTGATAATAAGCAAGTTTTAATGATCATATAAAGTTATGTGCAGACAGATAATTAGTGGAGTTTCTCAGCAGTTCTCTATATTTGATCAACAGCATCGCCACCAGAGTGTCGACTCCATCAGGCGGGTATCCAACGACATGTTGGCCGTCATATCACCCCCAAAACACAATGATCTCATGATGGAGTCCATAAGATCAGTCTCCTCTTTATTGTGCACGTCAATAAATACTTGTTCCCTCGTATTAAGTCTCTCCTAATTGAAATGTATACAGACGTGTCCTTTAATTAGTCCTTTATTTGAAAATAGTAGTGCAGTGCCAGTTCAAAACTGTTCAACACACATGAACAAGTAATGTAAAGTGTCATTGTTCTTTTTTTTGGTTACTTCCTGTTTTGTTTTGTATTCTCATGTGTCTTCCTGTCTTTGTCTCTTTTCTGCGAGCACCTGTGTTTCATTTGTTAATCACCTCTGTGTATGTAAGCCCTCACACTCTCTCTATTTATATTGTTTTTATACTCTTTTACATCTCGTCTGTTTTGTTCATCTAGTTAAGCGCGTTGTGACACTGTAAAGACGGGCGCTATCTAAATAAAGTTGTTATTATCTATTATTTCCAGCAACTGATCCTATGAAATGGCCTCAAATGTGTTGGTTGTTTTTTAAAAAAAAAAAAATACCCTGCAGAATACTGATTTCTCCAAAGGACTCCTACGAGATGGCTGCTCATATCATGACAGAGCCACCTCCATGTTTAACACCTGGCAAAAGACGCTGTGGGTTGAACGCATTCTTTGGCTTCCTCATCAAAACCTTATCACTTAACTTTGCTCTGGTTTCATGTCCTCACACGACACTGTGCTTTCTTTTGTAACTGTCATCTGCACTAGAATGAATGGAATGGCTGTTCTTCTTAGGAAAAGTGTGACGGATGTGTTCTGTTTCAGTGTGTTTCAGTGGGTTTTTTAGACTTCCCCCGTTATCACATTATGTAATTTGGCAGTTTTTGTGCTAAAATCTGCCGTTCAGGGACATCATGTTTTGGCTGTGTTGTGTTGTTTTAAAAACTTTTTAAAAAACGTAGTGACTGTCAGGTCTCACTTCACACAAGACATGCAGCTCAAAGTGATGATCGTCAAGGTGAACAACTTAAAATATTAGGTAACACCATGATTTAAAGGAGACACATCTGTTCATTTTCAGGTTCATCATTTTATTTTGGTTTACTACTTATAGGTTAACACGCTTTAATGCTCAAAAAGCACATCCGTTTTTTCATTCTGTCCTTATTGAAAGGCTCTGTTTTAGCTCCCGTCTCTTTAAGGCTCCTCCCCCTGAATACCAAACCTGCTCTGATTGGTCAGCTCACACACACCTGAGCCAGCACAGTAAAGAACAGCAGAGCAGCTGTGCTACATCAATTCTTGCAAGCCAAACTAAACGCTAGGCATAAATTATGCAAATTCGGACATTGTGACATAATGTGATGTCACAAAGTAACATATTTAAAGGCGGGACTACTGACGAGGCGTTTCAGGTGCAGTGTTTTCTGTGAGAGTCTGTTAGTACAGACTTTTTCAGCTTTCAAGATCTTTTAAGGACACTGAAGCATAATTTGTTAAAATAACGTGTTTGTAACACACTATAATGTAGCTAGAAGGAGATGTAAGCATAACAGTTTTAACTTTACTTGCTGACATATTTCATATTACAACAACTGTGTCTTTCTACGTACAGCGTACTCCACTTATGGGAGCCTACAGGTGAAGTTATAGTTGCTGACAAATACAAAAGAAAGCACATATTCCTGCTTATAGCCACTTATAAATGCTGAATATGAGAGGTTACATCATCATATACAGTCTTAAAGTACCTCAAGATTGTCGAGTACAGTATTTGAGTGACTGAATTTAATCACATTCCTTCACTGACCCCACCACACCTTGTTTGCTCTCGCTGCACTGAGTTGGGCGGGGGGACGGTTCCGGTGACTAGTTCCAACACCATCAGGCAGCTTCACCGAGGTCTCTGTCAGAGTTTTGGGCAAAGACACCAGCAGAGAGTCTATAGGAGGGACACATCCCAGCAATACATCAAAGTCAGCGGCGCAGCCAGGAGAAGATTTATGGACTTTTAACGCCAGGATGTAAGAAACTATCAGAAAATGTGCTGAAGGCAAGCGTAGGGACTTGACAACAGGCTCCTTCTGAAAACTTCCAGCTGTGATGATTTATAGGCTCGTCTGACGCAGCACTAAAAAGTTTTAAAGCACAAAAAAAAATAATCAATGTAATAAAACTTCTGTTACTCTGGTGTGTTTACTTCATCTGACCATCGGCGTACACAGTCAACTCAACTTTCTCCGGGCTAAATTGAGTGGAGCCGGTGGATGTAAACACAACATGCTGCCACTCCACATCATCACCAGATTCCCAACAGGAAGTCCAATTAAGGCGCTTGTGTCAGAGGCAGAGAGGAACTGTGTGGCAACAATGCATGAGAGGATGGAGCTCACGTGTAGGCTTAATGAAATGCCTGTGTCACTCTCTTTAAGACAAATCAATGAGCTGTGTGATAATGTGCAACACTTTGTGGTTGATGAGGCAACAGCCTTTAAATTAGACTGCCCCCACCCCCACCCGCACCCGCAGGGAAGGGATTTTATGGTAAATATCATGGGAGGCTTCCACAACCTTCTCATTGGCTCAGAAGTCGGAGACCCCCGTCATATAAAGCGGGAGTACCTCGTGTAGCAGCCTTTAACCGCTGGCAGGCGTTTTGGATCACGCTTGGACTTGAGCTGAACGGGAAAATACCTTTTTACGCACGGAGCGCTTGGAGAGGCTGCGGACGAGAGCGCGCCGGCGAACCATTGTTTCGAAGGAAAAAAAGAGGAAAAAGAGTTGCACGACCAACAGGTTTGTTTATGTTTGGTGGTGCGTGTGCACTTAATGGGGCTTTGTTCGGTTCGGAAAAGTTGTTTAGACTCGTCTTTCCTCGTGTTTTAAGGATTTGAGCGCGTAATGACAACTCCAACGACTTAAAGTGGTTTTATTTTGAGGGAAAAACGCAGCAAGTTTGATTTGTTGAAAACGCTGAGTTTGTTTTAGGTGATAAAAATCTGAACAGCGCTCGTTTAAAGAGGAGAATTAGGCTATAAGATATGTATAAAAAATGTTTTATGTCACTTTGTTTGCACAATGATTTCACATTTAATTTGAAAATCTATTTCCGGACAGTCTTTTAATGTTTGAATTGTGTGGGAATGTGTTCTTCTTGGCTTCATTCCTTCACTAATTGGTTGAAGAGATTTGGTTTCCTCTGTGGATGACAGTGACACACACAGAGTCCAAGTTCTTATTATTTTGTTGTTCAGGGAAAATGTTTAGTCAGCCTCAACAAAGAGACGTGATTCTGTTCATGTGTGTGTTTGTTTGCTCTCTCCTCCTCCCTGTGATCAGAGAAGCTGTGAGCTGAGGCGTCTGAGTGGGCATGTGGCTCCTGGAGAAGCTCCGCAGTGGGACACAATCCCAGCCCCCGCAGACAACAGAGGCCATTCCCGTCTCTGTTTACGCCAACGTCCTCACTCCGGACAAGATCCCAGATTTCTTCATCCCCCCGAAGCTGATCTGCTGCCCGCCAGAGGAGACCCTCACCCCTGAGCCTCAGCACTGCTCCAAGCTGCGCCCCTCCTCCTCTGACCACGCCATCTGCAGCCAGAGCCCCAGAGCACGGAGCAGCAAGAACCCCTGCAGCCCTCGCCTCTTCTCCCGCATGGTGGGCGACGCCCGCAACCTCCAGAAGTCGGCCAACCGTCACATCATCCAGATAGAGAGCGCCGACGAGCCAGCGTCTGCGGACAGGGTCAGCTCCGATGTCAACACCAACGCAGACCCTCAGTCGCAGACTGCAATGTCTCTGCCCTACGTCCCCAAGGCTCAGACCTCCTACGGGTTCTCCACCCTGGTGGAGTCTCCCCACACCCGACGCAAGGAGAGCCTCTTCCACAGCGACCCCAACAGCCCCTTCACCTCACCCAACTCCCAGAGGCGCTCCCAAGGGGGGACCCTGCTGGCTCCAGCGGACCCCAACCCCTACCGGTACTTCAGCGGCGGAGAGAGCGACACCTGCTCGTCAGCAGACTCATCCCCGTTTAACTCGCCTCTCCTGTCTCGCTCGGCCTCCCTCCTGCGCTCCATCACACAGCAGACACAGGCCAAGGTGACAGCCGTTTCTTACTTTAACCGTCGACTGCTTTGATAATCGATTAATCGTCTCAAGGAGAAAAAAAAGTCCAGAGTCTCTGATTCCAGCCTCTCAGCTGTGAATGCTTCCTGGTTTCTTTACTCTGTGACAGTAAACACAATGTCTTTGGATGAAACGAGACATCTGAGGAAGTCACTCTCAAACATCCAACCGATTAATCGAGAGATGGATCAACAGTTCTAATTATTAGCTGCTGTTCATGACACTGAGGGTTTTTCTTCTTCCTGTGTGTTTACCTGTTGCCTTTCTCTCTCTCCCTTAAGGTGACTCGTGCCAAGCGCACCCTGGCACGCCACAGCTCTCTCTCCACCGATGACTGCAGCTCAGCAGACAACAGCCCCAACATGCAACGCCGCCGCAACCGCTGCCCCCCGTCCCCTGCCTTCAGAGGATGCAAAAGCGGCGGCTCGCGGGGCGCCGCGTCGGACGTCCTGCAGCGCGAGCACACCGTCAACCTCCACAAGGGGGGGACACTGAGGCTGAGCACCCACTACGACCCGGAGGCGTCCCGGCTGAGGGTGCGCGTGCTGGCGGCCGAGGCCCTTTACGACAGGCAGACGGATCTAAAGAGCATCAACTGCTGCGTGGCGCTCTACCTCAAACCGGGCAAGCAGCAGAAACAGAGGAGCACCATCATCAAGAACAGCAGGAACCCGGTGTTCAACGAGGACTTCTTTTTCGACGCGCTGCCCAAGGCGCAGGTGAAGAGCCTGGCCATGAAGATAAAGGTAGTGAACAAAGGGACCAGTCTGAGGAGAGACGTGCTTCTAGGCGAGAGGGAGGTGCTGCTCAGTGAGCTGCTCGCGGGCCTCTAGGGAGCCGCTGTCAAGACCCGGGTGAAAACAAGCCGCTCCACGTCTCCGGGGGGCCCCTTTTTTTCTTCTCTGGCTACCTTTTCTATCGCACTCCACAGATGTGACGAAGGCTGGGCAGGTGAAAGCATGCCGATCACGTTGACGACGAGGGAGCCATTTCTCGCACAGCCAGAATAAAGAAGCGCTCCGTCCCGATCCATCACACGGAGGCCGCCGTTATGTACATGCTTACCAGTGTATTAGCAACGTGAACAGTGGAGCTGTTGTGCCTAAATATTGAGGTGTTTTCCCTTCCGATGTGGCTCAGTGTCATATCAGCCGCAGTGATGACGCAGTGATAGTACATGTGGATTTTTTGCACGTTCCTGTGGTCCTCTGTGTGCTGAAGAATTTATGTGTTTGGGGATTAGACTGTAATGTTCCCCTGGGTGTACTGTTAACATGGCTGTTGTTACATGTGGTGACATGCGAACATGTGAATAAAAAAACGTTAAAACTCACTCCTGCTTTTTTT
>CAEMYA010000024.1:19911687-19932938 GCA_903131615.1 Diplodus sargus | reverse complement strand
GGTTTGTGAGCCGGGAATCAGCTGGCACTGCCCGTCGACGTGAGCTGGTGCGAATAACCGTAACAAACGAACCCATCAGCTGGTAGACCCTTTAACTACCGAACTGCATCATGGGGAATGTAGTTCGGTGAGGCTAAAAAAATCCCTCCTGCTCCCGGAACAAGGAATCCCGTCAGAACTACGTCACCCACAATGCCTCGCTGTCATCGTAAACACAGACCTGTCAAACAACACAAACGCCATCTTGACAGCACCCTCAAAATGGCAGAAAGATGTGAGCTAGAAACCGAGTCCGAACTAAGATTCCTGCCCGGTGCTGTTTAAAAACAGACTCGACAGTTGGTCCAGAACCGAGTGGTAATGGGGTTGGTGTCCAGCGCGGCAGCTCAGAGCCTGTAAAATGGACATAACCACGGCGGTTTTCAACGCGGCCAGAGATGGTAAGCTGAAACTTATCCAGAAGTTGCTGAGCAACAAAACTCCGGAGGAGCTGGAGGCTCTGGCCGAGGAGAAGACCCAGGGAGGCACGCCGCTGCTGATAGCCTCCAGGTACGGACACTTGGAGGTGGTGGATTACCTCCTCGAACACTGTAAAGCGAATGTCGAACTCGGGGGGGCGGTTAACTTTGACGGCGAGACCATCGAGGGGGCTCCGCCGCTGTGGGCGGCGTCGGCGGCCGGTCACCTCCCCGTGGTGAAGACGCTGCTCAGACACGGTGCCTCGGTCAACAACGCAACGCTCACGAACTCCACGCCGCTCCGAGCCGCCTGCTTCGACGGCCACCTGGAGATCGTCCGCTACCTGGTGGAGCACAGCGCCGACATGGAGGTCGCCAACCGCCACGGCCACACCTGCCTCATGATCTCCTGTTACAAGGGCCACAAGGAGATCGCCAAGTTCCTCCTGGACCGCGGTGCGGATGTCAACCGCAAGAGCGTGAAAGGGAACACCGCCCTCCACGACTGTGCTGAGTCAGGCAGCCTGGACATCATGAAGATGCTGCTCAAGTGCAACGCTCGCATGGAGAGAGATGGATACGGGATGACTCCTCTGCTGGCTGCGAGTGTAACAGGTCACACCAACATCGTGGAGTACCTGGCCCACCAGCCCCGCACCTCCAGAGAGGAGCGCATCGATGCGCTTGAACTCCTCGGGGCGACTTTTGTGGACAAAAAGCGGGATCTTCTCGGGGCGATGAGGTACTGGAGACGGGCCATGGAGCTGAGGCAACCAGGGGACAAAACCGGATCCCTGGCCAAGCCTCCACCCGGTCCCCCTATCCCCGCCTACGGCTGTGCACAGGAGGTGAACACTGCAGAGGAGCTGGAGGCTCTGATCACAGACCCGGATGAAATGAGGATGCAGGCCTTGTTAGTCCGAGAGCGCATCCTGGGGCCGTCCCACCCAGACACGTCTTATTACATCCGCTACCGGGGAGCTGTGTACGCTGACTCGGGCAACTTTGAGCGCTGCATCAGCCTGTGGAAATACGCGTTAGACATGCAGCAGAGCAACCTGGACCCTCTCAGCCCCATGACGGCCTCCAGTTTCTTGTCGTTTGCAGAGCTCTTCTCTTTCGTTCTCCAAGACCGGGCCAAAGGCACCTTGTCGACGCGCATCACCTTCCACGACCTGATGACCGTGCTGGGGAAGAGCGTGAGGGAGGTGGAGAGAGCGGTGGCGCAGAGGGACAACCCACCGGAAGCTCCTCAGTTCACCAAAGCCCTCTCCATCATCCTGCACCTCATCTTCCTGCTGGAGAAGCTGGAGTGCAGCCCCGAGCAGGAGCATCAGAAGAAGCACACGGTGTACCGCCTGCTGAAGCTCAACCCCCGAGGCCGCAGCGGCTTCACCCCTCTCCACATGGCCGTAGACAAGGAAACCACGTCGGTGGGCCGCTACCCCGTGGGCCGCTTCCCCTCCCAGGCGGTGGCAGCTCTGCTCCTGGAGTGCGGCGCCGACGTCGACTCGCGCGACTGTGAGAACAACACTCCGCTGCACGTCGCCGCCAACAACGGCTGTCCGGAGATTATGGCGCTCCTCATGAAGGCCGGGGCTCACTTTGACGCTAAAAACGCACAGAGGAAGACGGCGTACGAGCTGCTGGACGAGCAGAGCAGCGGACACCCGGCACTCTACCCGCTCAACTACGTCACCCTTCAGTGCCTGGCGGCGCGTGCAATAGAGAAGCACAGACTGCCCTACAGGGGACTGATCTCTGAGGAGATGGAGGCTTTCATTGAGCTGCACTGACTTCCACTTCTGTCCCATGAAGAGGCCCCCCTGCACTACTCCTCCTGTTGACCCCCCATACCTTAGTACGACCTGCCACAGACGTCCTTCTCCTTCATCATTGTCTCCTTTTTGACGCCCGCTTTGCTCCTGTCAGACCAAAACATAGCAATATACATCCAGCCGCTGGCTGATATCTGGTCAGTTATTGCTCGACTTCTAACGTGAAGACTTTCAAAGTGATTGTTGGTTCCTACTGCTGTTTAAAGCTGGGTGAAACTTCCAACTTAACGTAGGCTTTAATGCATTTTCCCCCCCCTTTTTTTGTCCCAGTTAAAAGGAGACTTATGATACGATGGTGCTTGTGTGTGTTTGGTGGTGGCTGGACTGTACGGACGATGGGTTTTAGCATCACTGATAGGAAGCACCTGAACAAACTAGCCAGAAGAAGAAAAAAAAAAAAAACATGCATGGAAATGAAGAGTGAATATTGTAGCTCACTTGCAAAATTCATTCAGAAAAAGGATGTGTTTGAACAAACTTTGCTCGCTGGCGGTTTTTCTTTGCCCGGTTCTGCCTGTTCACACGAAAACCATTCTCTACACGGGAAGGTGTTGATTTTACTGTGCCAAATGTCAAACCATCCAGCCGTGTCCTGTTACTGACTGTTAACTGGTGGCAGAAAATGAAAAGCAACTAACTTAACTTTAATTATAAGGAGAGGTAATAACCTACAGGAGATACGTGAAGCTTCCAGTTCCAGAAGATATTTGATATTTTCAGACTGTGACTTGATTTGACCGCTTTATAACATTTGAGGATGAGAAATCCTCTCAAGGTGAAAAGAGCCGGTGCCATTGTTTGGCTAACACTCCCCAGTTCTCCACACATACGTTTCTAACCTATGCAGTTTATGATATTCCAATTCGAGGCCATGAATTCACTACATGAGCATTTTTTTCGTGGGATTATTCTTCCGTTTTACGTGCTTATCCTCACCAGATGTTGACCACTGATCCGGCGCTGCTTCGCTGACAATGAATTGGCATCTCGAGAATGTTTTCTTAAAGATATCTGCCTATGTCCAAATGAATTGTTTCAAACTGGAGCTCAAAGTGTGCCTACATACCTCTTCTTCTTCTTCTTCTTCTGTGTAATGTTAACAAAACCAGAGATGTCTAATTCGCTGTCAGAGAGGCGGCATCAGAAACAGAACGTTTTGCGACGATAGCCGAGCTCAAGCCCTCCGGTTAGCCTCCATTAGAAAAGTCTGTTCAAGATCATGTGTCAATTCTGTTTTTTGGAGTGAATTTTCCCTTTAACCTCGGATGCAGCTCACAGAAATGGAAGCAGACGGCTCCGTTCCTGCATCTTAGTCTTATTTTTAAATGGTCTCTCTTTTGTTCATCTTGTGTCATCATGAATGTTTTATTTGTTTGTCTGTGCGAAGCACCAACCAAGTCGACTGCACACTGAGAGGCTCTAAATCCGAAACAGACAAACTTACATTCAGGCTATCTGAACAGTCGCTGCCTTTCTCTTTCTCAACTGATTCGTTTAACTGATGATAACTCGAGAACAAAAGTGTGTTGGAGATACTTGAATAAAATTCAGTGTCGCAACAAAACCTGTGTGGAAAAAGCTTTTTCTTTGAAACCGTTTTAAATACGGAAAATGAACGTTAGGCATCTAAAAAATTGGAAATTGATTATCTCCTTCTCCTGGCTCTGATTTGCTGCGGGTTCTTTATCTTAAGTGCTGTTTGCAGTTGCATTAAGAGCCTCGTCATACATAATTAGATGGATTTTAATGCTCGGGTTAGCAGCACATTAAAAGCTCTACAATCCCATCCAGGCAGCCAGATCCATATAATTGTCTGATTTAGAGAAGTGGTAGGCGAACTCTTTTTACGTTTGTGTGATACCAGAAGAATATTAAAAAAACAATCAGTGCCCATTTACAATCAGCTCTTTATACCAAACATGTGCTCTCACAGCGCGCCGTCACATGAACCTGAGGACACTAAAATAATGCATAACAGAAACTTGATCTTTCTGAGTCCTGCACTCTTCAAGTATAAATAGAGCGCAATTAACGTCACTGCTGCGGGGCAGCGGTAGAGACAGGGCACTTACCCTGCTAATTTTAGGGATCTTTTGCCCTAGCTTCAACTCTGAAAATGGGAATACTGTAACGCTATACAGTCAGGCAGGTCGCAGTGTGACTGGCGGAGACAGTACACAGACAACAGAGACGGCATTATTCTGACAGGAAACAGACACGGTCTGAGCTGCTTTTTATTTTAAAGATCAGTCCGACTGAAATATAAATGATCTGATACTCTGAATGTGACAGGTGTCGTGTCGATACTGTCAGCAGAGGAACACCAGCTGGGTAAAGAGGGGTTCCACCCCCCCCCCCCTGTTAAATGAGATCATAGATCCGAGGGATTGCTTCAGCTGACCTGACCTCTGACCTTTCTGTGGAGGGTGTCTGGTGATGTGGTAACCATTATGTTTAGCCTCAGTTTATTGACAATGAAAGCTCGACCTATGATGTCAAGAGGTCAAATGCAGCTCCAGGGACAGAGAGGAAGTGTCTCCTGCACAAAGAGCAATAAGAAGTACATCCACCAGATTATAAAGATTTTCTTTGTGCTACATTCATCTGGTTTTTTGCGTCATAAAGTTAAAATAATACTTGGAAGCGTTCATTTTTTCCTGCCAGAGACACAATGACACACCTGATCCTGTACTCAAAAAAACCCTTTGTGTTCATTTTTTTTAAAAAGCGACTGCACCAGCACATAATAGCGAGCTCCCACTAGATGTCAGTAGCAACAAAGAAAATCAATCAGAGCGGCAGCCTTTGTCCCCTCAAGACCACTGCTAAGGACCCAAAAACTGTAGCTTCCAATTACCATCACAAGTGGTGGCAGTTGGTTAATTTTGCTGTCAAGCGGTCTCTTTGTCGGGGAGCGAGGGAGAGAGAATGAGTTGTTCAGAGTGACTTTTTCTTTCTTTTTTTTTTTTTCACTAAGCCATTAGGCCAGTGCTGAGGATTCATTTGTAATGCATCAAGGATGGACAAAAATCCAGGCAGGGCCCGAGTTGCTGACGCCGCCTGCAGAGCCGAGCCGAGCGGTTGGTCAGCAAAAGACGCGAGATGGCAAGAAGAAAAAAGCCTCGTTCACGCAGTCCTGAAGCGTCACGCCAGCCTCCAACGCCGCGGCCCCGACACCTCACACTCTGCCCTCGTGGCGGTTGTTTTTGTCACACTGTGTGACCTAAATAAGACGAAATCGTATGAAACAAAGGCCTGTGTCGCCTGCGAATGTGTTTTTTTTAGAATCAGCAGGGCTTCTCTTATCATTTTTACATTTTATTTTCTTTTTAAATGATTGATTGATTGGCATAATTAGTGGGTGGACATGAACATTTACGGTAATTGTACCGGAACGGGATCTTCCCATGGTGTGCAATTCATAATGGGTGACATCTGCACATGAGAAAAGGTCAGTCTTCCCCGGTATTTTACACTTTGTTCGTATTGTATAGTAAAGGTCAGGTATGGATAATTGGTACCCTGTTGTCCTCGGTTGAAGAGTTTGCCGTCCGCTGTTTCCTTCCTTGTCATTTTCTCTTTCTAACAGCCCAAATTTGTATCAAGGATCGGCCCGTGTAATGTGACAAATGAGTAATTTGTTTGTTGTTAAAATTAGGGCTCCACAATTAATCAAAATGCTTTTTTAAATACCAATGTGTGACAAAACAGCATCATAAAGAAGTTACCCAGATGTACCAGTGTTGGATTGATAGAGACCCAAACACATCAAATCATTATCAGTTTATCTTTTACTTCTTATTCCTTCCACAAAATTCACACATTCCATAGTTTAGTGAATAAATGTCTCTGCACTCTTTTATTTACTAATTGTTTTTGACATTGCAAAGGTCCATGGTGACCGTCCATCATCCATCCATCCATCCATCATCCATCTTCTTCCACTTATCCAGGTAAGCAGAAGTAATCTAGACGTCTTTCTGCCCAGCAACGCTTGCAGGCTCTTGCTGGAGGATCCGCAGGTCCCGCCGTGACCATATATCCACACTATTATCCATTTTCAGCTTTAAATCATTTGTTTGTTTTTTTACAGTTAAAATAAAAATTGTGATCAAAATCCGAATTTCTTGCAAAATAATTGCAATTAGACTTTTTTTAAACCTACTATTATCATTAACTAAAATGGACATGCTTAAAAAATATGTCTGCTTCACATTATGAAAGGTGGAAAAAATTCAAAAGGTGTGATATGTTAAATTATTACTAGTTTAAAACATTAAAAAAGTAAACAAAATTCATACAGTCAGAATAACAATGACTGTTTTGAGGTTGTTTCGAAGACGTCTATGTGCTGAGCTGTTAAAATATCTACTGAAGTTAGCATGCTGCTGCTAATTCTCCTGTGTGAGCCAAACCAACACTACACCAGTGCGTCGAGCTGAACTGGTAACTACACGGCTAACTGAGCTAACAAGCTAACAGCAGCTACAGTTTAAAACATTTTTTTTAAATCAGTAAATCATTAATCAGAAAAACAGTGACAGTTCTGACGTTGTTTGAAAGCCTTCTATGTTTTGAGTTGGGTAAATATCAACTCCCCGTGTTGGCCACTAGCTGCACAGCTAACAGAGCTAACTAGCTAACGGCAGCCACACTTCATCCATATTCCACCTTTAACTCCTAACATCTATTGTCCTCATCCACAGTTACCTCGTCTCTATGTTTGTGTCGTCCACCTCCTGTGGAGTTCTGAATATATTCTAATGAAGTCCACGGTGAGCAGCGTCTCCCTGCTCCAGAGGATCGCAGAGGGTCCGGCTGTAATTTGGTGAGGGAGTTCTGCTCTGCAGGAGCTGTCACGGAGCTCTGACCCTGTATCCCTGCCAGCAGCTATAATTAGACACTATATTAGGGGAATCTACAGGGTTTCAAGGTGCTTATCTTCATTTTGGCCCCAGAGGAGCACTGTGGAGAAAATCAGCCGCCGCTAGACAAGAGCAGAGCTTTTCTCAGCGGCCACCTCTTTGCAGCAGTCAGCGATCCACCCGGAGTAGGAGATGTGTGTGTGTGTGTGTGTGTGTGTGTGTGTGGGTTGGTGATGGGGGTAATAGGGGGTGATGGGGGATACGGTTGCTATTGGAGACCTTGCCTGCATCACGTCATGTGTTAAGGAGGGGGAGGGGGGAGGGGAGGGCTCCGGTGTGTGTTAGAGAGAGAGAGAGAGAGGGAGAGAGAGAGGGGGAGGAGAGGAGAGGGAAGGAGGAGGGCATTAAGGAAGGAGGCAGGGAGTATCAATGACATCAACCAGCAGTATCTGAGGCCGCCCGACCAGCAATGCTCTCCCGACAAAAGGGCTGAGGAGCAGCCGTGACCCGCTGCGTTCCCGAGAGCTCGGTCGGTCGACAGCCGGACAGGGCGGTGCGGTGCGGTGCGGTGCGGTTGCTGCGGGGGGGGACAGAAGAGAAGAAGCGCCGGCGATGCGTGCATGCGTCCCGCTCCACAAAGGCAGACCTTTCTCTGAGTGGAGCTCTGCTGCCACTGGATTACATTCATCCCCGCTGTTTCCGAGGAAGCTTCCAGCTGCAAATCCACCCACATGAACCGAGCGGACAGCGGAGAAGACGGAGCACTTCCAACCAAGGTAACCAAGCATCCTCTAACACGGCCGTGCACCCCACCCACACCTATGCACTTGTCGAATAGTCTCTTTTTAAAAAAAAATTTTTTAAGGGGAACTAATGAAATCTCACCTTCTGCTGCCGGGGGGTGAGATCTCACCGTTCACCCCTTCATCTCCACATCTCAAGGGCCGCTTCTGTGCGCCTCTCGCTTTTTCCTCCCTCTCTCTCCCTCTCTCTCTCTCATCTGAGCATCACTTGAGACTTTGTTCCGAGCGGTTTTTGGGTGAGGATCAGACCGCGGGGCTGTGCAGACCAGGCTGGTTGGCAACAGCGCTGCCAGTGAGTGAGTGCGCGTCCTCCCCCCTCCTCCTCCTCCTCCTCCTCCACCACCATCCACCCCCTCTTCATCCCTCCTCCCCTGCTTATTGTTGGCTGGGCAGCATGGGGGACGGGGGGGGGGCAGACTGGCAGAGCCTTTTGTTCCTCATCCGCTCTCGTTTTAAAGTGGCTTTTTTTGTGATGGCCCTTTACAGCAGCAGCCCTCCAGGTGTAGAGGGAGAGAAGAGAGGGATGGAGAAAAAAAAAGGCTCATCGCATCCTGCAGATCTGCGAGGGATGTTTAGAAAAAAAAAGAAACAAAAGAGGAAGTCCTTCAGTCAGTTCAGCGATGCCACAGCAGAGTAGAAATCCATTTATGTTAATGTCTCACTTTTGAGAGGGCTCCCAGGCGGATTATACATTCAGTGGTGTTTGGTTGGTGTGGAAGGCACCAGGTGCCAAAGCGGAGGGACTTATTTAACAAGACTGTTTTCCAGACAATGGACTGGCTGCTGCATCTGCTGCCCTCACAGGCTCTTTACTTAAAACAAGCCCATCTGCACATATAGGTTCTGTTGTCCTCTCCTATGTCTATAATTACACGCAGCAGGATTTTGATGTTAACGCAGCCACTCAAGCGCGCAGCCAGAGTGTAATTTAACGATACGTGGATTCGTCCTGACACGTTTTTCCGAGGGGCTATTGCTTGTTTGGGATTTAATCATGTGCGCTCCAAACGCCCCGTTTAGGTTCTCTGTGTGTTTCTGCGCTGTGTGGCCCTGCGTAAAAGCTGGAAAATCGGCACTGTCGTGGTGGATCCGAGGGAGGTCTTCCTTTCCTCGCGCACAGATGGGGGGGACGGGGGGGGGAGAGGAGGGAGGAGGAGGGGGGAGATCTTCCCTGGGGCACCGTGCGTTTGCTGGTTATTGTTCCAGACCATTTCCACATCCCTAATTATTTTAATCAGGCATTTTTACACATGGATTCCTCTCTTTAGAAGATTTCTTCATTGGCTTTCAGCTCCACTGAAGGGGTGGCAGAAAAAAAACAAAAAAACACAAGCCACATACTTTCATGGAGCCAGAGATCTGGATATTTACATTATTTTGACAGGGAAAAGTCATTACGGTGGAGCGGAAGAATTCAGCCGGCAAATCTCGTCTGTCTGTCTCAGATCAAATGCGCCTGAGCCGGGAGACGCTCGGCCCCACAGGTATTCATCCAGGCGCTGTCAGGGAGCAGCAGCTTATGAAATCAGCGATGGCATGTTCTCCCCTAAATAGCATTTCACAGGGTTCAACCGTAGGCCTTCAGTGGTTTCCTGCTCTTTCCAAGCAGATACCAGCGTTAAGATCCATCCAGACTCGAATATGCCGGATGACACGGGCTCCCAGTGGAGCAGCTTTGGTTTCACGTCAAAGGCCTCATTGAAGTCTTATTCCCGGTTTTCTCGCTGCAGCTTTACCCTGTAACCGCTCCGCCGTCTTTCTTTCCCTCCCCTGTGTTACATGTTACATGTCCATGGATTTTTGTCAGGACTCTCCATTAGCTCCGTTGGCCCGCGTCAAGGCTGGCAGGAAGGAGAACATCAAGGCAGGCGGCTGTGATGCCGGGGAGCGCGGCCCTCCCTGTATTACAAGCAGACAGAAACTTTGTTGTTGTCTCGGCATTGATATTAATTGACCTTTTCAAAGCCTTTTTTTTTCCCGAACAGTAAGCTTTTGTCTGCTCCGCTTCTCTTCTCGTTCATTCCGGAGCGGCTGGAAACAAAAGCGTACAGCATGCAGAGGGAACCCATGAGGGGTTCTGCATGGCAAACATGGTGGAAATTATAAGAACAGTAGACTTGAGAAGGATGATGTTAAAATGTATATCTGCTCCACAACAAGGGAGCTTTAATCCGAGTGTTGTGGGAAATATTCAAACTGATGTCAAGTCAGTTTAGCAACACAGAAGAGCCACAGAGGAATACCAATATGACTAATGTTTATTTATTAATCAAACCTCAGTGCAAACAGAGATTCTTCTGATGTGTGTTATCTCCAGTAGGGATATAAATCAGTATTATTATACTATAAAACGTGATCGCGCACTTTTATTGTTCAACAACAATTCTGGCGGCTAAAATGAAGAATTGGGAGCCAATGTTGAAAAAGGAGGCGTCTAAGTTCCTGTTTGGTGGCTTTATGTGTTTGTTCACATCAGCTGAACAATCATGTGTGTTGATTCTGGAGAAAAAAATGAAATAATACTCTTAATCTCTAAGATTGATCGTGAGTCACGAGACGAGATGAAGATTTCATGTCACGATTGTCCCGTCCAACGTAGCCGTGATTCACCGTGTTATCCAACAATCGCCAAAATGTTGTTAATGCGTGATAATAAAAGCTAAAATCACACTAAAACAGACTGATAAGCCCTTCCTGCACAAATAAAGGATTAAAAAATCTCCCGGTTGGTTTTTGTTTACACACATCCGGTTTAACGTTGGAGCCGTGGTGACAGGTTCAGGCGATTCAGAATAAATCGGCAAACCAACAGAACCGCACGTGAGCGAGCCGGACGGCCTTCTCGAGTCATTCATGTGAGGAAATTGGCGATTATCCCAATAATGACGTTCATGAGGATCATGAGGATTATTGTGGGTTTGTGTCACCATCCGCAACATAACTGAGATAAAATCGTGCAATTCCACAACAATCATTGTGAATTCATATTGTGTCCAAAGGAAATCACATTAAATTATTAAAAAATCAACTCAATGCATCATCAGATACCAGTTTAACATGTGCAGATGATAAATGTTAAAACCAAAAACCTCCAATTCACAATTTTCCTTCCCATCCAGGCTTCACCAGTCCAGTTAATACCGAAAACATGGTCAAGTGCAGCGTCCAACATTTTTTTTTCTTTTGCCAAAGGTAAAACGTGTGAAAAGAAACAGCTTCACGATGAAAACGTTGTGGTGCTGCAGAGAAGCCCTGGCCGACGAATCCTCGTTATTCCAGATGTAAGAAAAACATGTTTGTTTGGTTCAGGCCTCCACAAATTAACACCTTCTGTGATGCTGCTGATGGAAACTGTGTACCCAAAAAAAGTAATCACTCCGCTGAACTCGAATCACATTGCGATCGCAAATCAAAATAAAAGCACAGCCTGCAGCCTCCACTTAACCACTGAACTGCAATTAGTGTTTAATACATACGGCGGGCGACTGAGTTCTGTGTGAATATAATAAATTATATCAACTGGATGCAAGAAACAACAACAGCTGAACACTCACTAATAACGAGTGATAAAAATAAAAAATAACGATGTGAAAAATGATTTAAAACACATCACACATCATCACCTCCAGCTGCAGCACCCATGTCTGTTAAAGAGCATAAATCCGCCTCTCTTTCAGTCCAGTTCTGACTCGTTTGACGTCCCTCCTGAGCTGCACGTGATTTAAGAAGACAGGGTTGTTTTTTTTTTCTTATATTCATGTTGAAGTAAACACACACGCGCCGCAGCCTCGCAGTGCAAAGATGCCTCTCAATCTGTTGTTGAGGGTCTCTGAAGCGAGTCAGACCCATAATTATCCCTTTCTCACCCATTTGCCAAGTCATGTGTGTCACGCGTGTGTGTGTGTGTCACGCGTGTGTGCATGTGTGTCTCTTTGTGTGTGTGTGTGTGTGTGTGTGTGTGTCGCTGCCGTTCCCCGTGTGCTCATATGAGTGAAGGCTAAGAGATAGGTTGTGACTTGACTGATGCCCTTCTCTAGATGAATCAGAGATTCTCATGTGTCAGCAGGGATGAATAATGCACACCCCTTCACTACCTCTCCTCTTCCTCTCTTCCCCACCTCTTGTCTTCCGTCGTTCGCCTCCCTTTTCATCACAGCTGCCACATCTGAAGACATCTTCACCTTCCTCTTCACCCCTCCCCCTCCTTCTTCCTCTCCTCCCCTTATGCAAAGGAGGGCATCATATCTCCCCCCCCCACCGTCGCCACCGCCGCCGCCGCCTCGCTGTCCTCTGGTCAACCCTTCTCTCTATTTCAACAGCTCCCTCCTCCTTCTTCTTCTTCTTCTCCTTCTTCTTCTGCAATGAGATTTGGCAGTTGCCCGGGTTCTTTCTTTTGCAGAAGTTTCCCGCACGCCGCGTGACGACAGGCACGATTTTCTTTTCATCCAGCTGACTTTTTTTTTTTTTAGCGCTGAAAATGGCTAAATGTGTTGATGCACACAGCTCATTATCCAATCATGGGTGGAGGGAGTGCAGCCATTGACTCGGTTTGACAGTTACATCCCTGACTGACAGGAGTCATTAGGAGGGTAGGGCTGACTGACAAGATGGCTGACAAAGCAGGAGACAAACTGCCTTATCAGAACTCGGGGAGAAAGAGTGGGCACCGTCCGCTTTGAAGTGTACTGTAAGCCGCCAGCGAATGTTCAAACGGCGGAATATTCTATGCACCTTGCTTCGAGCGCTTGACAAGTCCTCAAGAGTATTTTTTCAAGTCATGGAGGGGAAAATCTCCTCGGAGCGTGCACAGAGGGGGCTGGATGCGTTTATCTGGGCCGGATGAGGCCCAAAAATATATCCTGCAAAAATATTAAATGATAAAAAATTTTGTTCGGGTTTTGATTCACGCGGGAGGACGAAGCCTCATGAAAGCTTTAACAGAAGAACTGCATCCGTGTTTGTCATGTGAAACCTTTTCTTACTAATCTGTCAGAGCTGCTGTATCATTATTAAGTGAGATGTCTGCACAGAACCCAAAGGATGCTTAAAGACATCACCCACCTGTCTGCTGCCATCCGGCATAAGATACAGAAGTATCACAGGCGCACCATCATGCTTCCCCACAACAGTGGACTGTTGGCACTGAGGCTCAATAAACACAGTTTCATTTTACAACCCCAGTGTTGTTAAGTGACGAATGGATTAACCTTCATGGTCGGGCCGAAAAAGAAAGGAATCACAATCTGAGACTTAAAGGGTCGGATGTGTTCGAAAAGCAAACACCTTCTTTATTGTGTTGTTAAGATGCAAAACAGTACCGGGATCCCAAGTTCTCTTAGTCGACTGACATTCCAACGTAAGGTGTCATTATGAAAAATTATTACTCATTTAAGAGATATTAAAAGAACATTTTACCTCCCAAAACATAAAACAGCATTAACATAATTATAATTGTTTGAATGTTTTCTCTTTCCTCTGCTAAAAACACCTGGTGGGCCCAAATGTAGTGTTATTTTCCGGTGACCCAGCTGTAGCCTGCAGCATGACTTTAAACGAATTCATCAATTTGTACCATTTAAACACAATATTTCATTTAAGAAGACTCAGTTTTGACACAAGTTCTTCATCTGCTGTGTTTCTAGCTATAACTCGTGTCATTGTTGGTGTTACCTGAGGAAGAGTGGAGTGCAAAAGCCGTGCGAAGTCATTCGTCCAATCAGCAAAGACATCTTGTTGGCTACATCACTCTATTTGGTTTGTTGACGTTCTGTAGATCTGCTAGTCGAAGAGGTTATGTGAGGTTGGTCGGTCTTCTATTGGATGGACCGCCTTGAGGTTCATTACAGATATTCATGCTCTCGGCAGGATGTATCAGATGGTCGGCTGACTTTTCTTTGTGAACTTTTGAAAAGATCGACACATATCGTGGGTTTGAGTGAAATGCCTCAGCAAACATTGGACGGAGCTCCGTGAAATTTTGGCACCGGCAGTCACGTCCTCCTCGGGAGGAGTTGTAATAACTTTGTTGATCCCTCGGCTTTTCTTCTGGCACCGCCAGGATGGTGGAAGCGTCTCAGCTGTTGGAAGAACTGCCATGAAGTTTGGTGTAGACGCTTCTTGTGCTTTCAGGATGAACTGGAACTGGTGAACTGCCATCATCGGGTCCAAACGTCCAGGTTTTATGGACAAATACCTTCATAACTGTACCTTTCTCATCAGCCTCAGCTGCACTGTGCTCAGAGCTTATTAGCAAATGTCAGAGTACTCATATGTTAAACCGATGTGTTGATTATTGTAAAGATACAGCTGCCTCACATTATCTCGTTAGCAGTGTCATTTAGAGCATGTTAGCACGCTGATGTTCATTTAGCTCGGAGCGCTGCTGCGTCTGAGTGCAGCCTCACAGATCTGCTAGCATTGCTTTATTCTCTTAGTCTTGTTTGAAAAAAAGAAAACGTCTCATCAGAATAATTCCACATTACAATACAGCTAACGTTTTTTCCTTAAAATGTCCTTTTTGCGAAATAGCCCTGGCAGTCTGTGCCGTCTATTCCAAGTCAAGTGTGTCCTGTTGTACTCAGCTCCACATATCCAAGAATAGAAAAAGATTTTGGCATGCCTCCATTTGCCGGTTAGTGAAAGAACATCTTTATTGCATCAGAGAGACAGCTCCGCTCCACTGAAAGACCTGTACAATGCAGGAGGGGAAAGGGACAACGTCCAGGAAGCTGTTCCTTCACCGCAACTCACAGAGAGAAAACTTGAAAGCTAGAAAAAAAAAACTCGAGGATCAGACAGAACGTTCTGCAGCCTGTGGTATGTGTGTGGAGGTGCGGGGTTTGTGGTAGCGGTGGACTGGTTGACGTGGCCTTGCGTTTGTTTGTTTGTTTGTTTGTTTGTTTGTTTGTGGCATTTCATGATTACTCCGTCTCCACAGATTCCTAAAGGATGCCGGGGTGGATAAAGCATTTGTTTGATGGAGGTGAAAATAATGGCTAGTCGTCGGTGGAAAGCATCCGTGCGCAAGTCTGTTACCCTTGACAAGCATTTTATCTCGTCACTTACGGAGACACACACACACACACACACACACACACACACACACACACACACACACAGTGTCTGATTCCAGCAGTGAGACGGAGGACAAATGCAGTTTTTCTACGCCATTACTCCGGTTTTCAATCCTATTCACAACTTTATCGTCCCTCAAGGAGAAATTCATTTGGCGTCACAAATCTCATCTCCATCAGGAAGTCATGCAATGGCTGGTTAGTGACAGAACTGCCGAGCGCCGGCCGCCTGCATGGCACGCAAATAGGATTTGTCGTAAATGTATTGCACGTTCAGTCGTCAATTCTTTAGGTTAATGGCCTTGTAAGTTGTCTGTAATTTGGCAACATGTCCGTGCTGTGAATGGGCCGTCGAGCACCAAACAGTGAGGGGTGTGAAGCGTACCGTTAAGTGAAGATGATCTCGGTGTTGTTGCGGAGCAGTCGCGGGATAATGAGCTCTCGGCGGACGACTTCGTCACGTGACCCAAGCCGTACAGGTGATACCATGGCAGCACTAATACACAGGAGACAGCCGGATCACGGGCAAACACAGCGTGTCTCCAGGAAATTAATAGGCGCCTCCTCCCAAAGGCACGGGAGATATTTTTACATAAGAAAAGAATGAATTAAGGGGTTGCTTCAAGATTGCAGCACACGAGCCGAAGGACAGAAAGCGCCCGGTTCACATCAGCGCTCGTGAGGCCCCGCGTGACGGCATTTCAAGTGTCTGTTCTCTGCTCGCAAAATATTAATTCGATATATCAATAGGGGGATGTATCCACTTGGAGTCCGTCCGCAGAGCGCGCATTAATGACATCCCCGTTGCACAATACCGAAAGAAACGATCACTCAATATGAGGTTATTAAAATAGAGCACTGCGTTTTCAAGGTTGCTGTTATCACTCTCAACAAGCCCCCTTAAAAAAAGAAATCTGCCTCACACAGCCCCACCCACCACCACCACCACCACCACTTTGTCTCCTGACTGATGTGCAGGTTTTGCCAAACAGCTGAAACAGGGGAGGGGGAGAAAAAAAAAATGGCTGGCATGTCTCATTAATGAAGCGGCCATTTAAATATGATGATGGCCGGGGTGATGACAATGACGTCCAGGGAAGATGAAGGTGTTCTCTGTTGTCAGGGAGCCTCAGTCCTGCTCCGGGAGAAGCTCATTAATTGGCTGCGGTGTGTCTTCGATGACACGGGTCTTTACTGCGAGCGTGTGTGTGTGTGTGTGTGTGTGTGTGTGTGTGTGTGTGTGTGTGTGTGTGTGTGTGTGTGTGTGGTGTTCGATGGACTTTTAATCATTCATTTTATTGAGGAGTGATGGTGAAGCTTTGAGGCATGACAGCTGTGGATGCTGGATAGATAGATAGATAGATAGATAGATAGATAGATCTAGTGAGCTGTGTGACCAGTGAGCTAGGTATTGCTAAAAAAATAGCGGGCAGCCAGCCACTAGCTAGCTACGGCAATAAAGTTTTCTTCAATTTGAATTGAATCAATATATAGATAGACAGAAAGAAACTCCAGCATTTCAAATATATTGAAAAGCACATCATCAAATTAGAAAACGTGGCTGAAAATGAGTTTTTGACACCTAGCCAGTTAGCTAGGTAATGCTAGCAAGCTAGAAAGCTAGCCAGCCTTTGAGCCAGATAGATAGATAGATAGATAGATAGATAGATAGATAGATAGATAGAAACTCCAGCATTTGTGGTTCAAATATATTGAAAAGTACATCATCAATTTAGAAAACATGGCTGAAAAAGAGCTTTTGACACCTCGCCAGATAGCTAGGTAATGCTAGCGAGCTAGAAAGCTAGCCAGCCTTTGAGCCAGATAGATAGATAGATAGATAGATAGATAGATAGATAGATAGATAGATTTACACAAGTGTTGCTTTAACAAACGATGGGGTGAAAAAAAGCTGATCACACCTTTTTTTAATCCTCTTATCTCCACATACAGCGCCATAAGCGATGCATTATCATTACTGAATTATTAATCGGCGCACTAAATTATGAATAAAGTCATTAATGACAAACTAAAGCATTAATTAACCCAGAAATAACAAAACTTATCCACTGATAATTCATCCAAAATAAAAAATGCAGTTTATCAGCAGCAGTGCGTCCGTGTGGCTCGTGCGCGGTTCGGGGACGGCGACCTGTGATTGGACCATTTTCCACGGTTCTTCTCCCCTCATGTGTCGGAGCTGTTTAACAATTAGGGACGTACATGCAGGCGCATAACTATGCGGACATCAGTATGTATATACAGTTCTCTCTCCCGCTAGGATAAGAGTCTGTGCCAGCCTCAGATATGCTAATTGGACAGTGAGTTGACAAGGACTCAACCATCAGCCTGCGTAATGAGCCGCTGCACAGAGGATCGGCTGCCTCTGAAGAGCAAGACAGAACGAGAGAAAGAGAGAAATTATGAGACATGTTTGGGTCTTTGCGAGCTCCGTGTTGTCGTTTCAGTCGAGTGAACGCCGCGCAGGCATCTGCGCGTCTGGACATCTTGTTGCTCGGCAAACTTTCACCTGTCGGGTGAAACAGTATCCGCAAAATGTCAATTTTTTGGCGCCGGGGAGGGGAAAAACAAAAAAGAGAAAGGCAGCCGTGTTTCAGCTGGATGACATTGCATTTTTGGCATTACCCTAAGGGGCTTGAAAGAGGTTTATGAGCCTAAGGGGGTTGAAAAATTGAGTCAGCTCATGGAGGAGCAAGTAATCCTTCAACTTATTTGAAAGCATGAAAATTGTGGAAATTGAAGCTGTGAGGTTTTTCACCCCAACGCTGTGACGCATCGTTCCATTTTTAAACCCCCGTTTTGGGGATATGGTGCGAGTCAGGGCATATAGATCGTGGGCACATTCACACTGACTGTTCACTTTCTTACCAATGTCAAAAAAATTCAAATACCATCCCCTGAATCCTGCTGTTATCGCTGAGAATCAGGTATTATTTGGGCATTAACCGGCAAAGCAATAACTTAAAGGATTTGAACGTATTTATAGCGTTAGAATGCTTTATTAAAAATCCTTTTCAGAAAATTTGTTTTTAACCATTTTTTGTCGAAAGCGTAAGCAGTTGGTGGATGAAAGCGGCGCCTCAGTAAACAGGTGGCGCTGCATTAGAGATTCATTAATGAACCATTATTTGTTGAAATAAAGGTTAGAGAATAATTCGCTGCAATTTAGTGCCGTTTAAAAATGTTGTATAACAAGACATTTCTGTTAATATTTTTCTGTCATAATGATCCCCTTCTCAAGGGAAACGTTAGATTTATTCCTGATCCCAGCAGCACTAGCTGTAAGTTTCACTTAACCTATAAACACTTTTTTCTGTGTTGCGTCTGCTCTGATCCCCTCCGATAATCTGCCCTATATGTACTTTTATACCATTTGGTAATACGTTTGCTGTCTCGCAGAAGCCAGTCCATCTGTTGCCGGGCTCATCCAAGGCCGATGCATCCATTACGAGATGCCTCTTCTGAGCTGTTTTGGTTTTCGTCTGACCTTGGAGCCCCTTTAAGATGGGTGGGCGTACGTTTGCAGCGCCATTGTTGGGCTACAGCAGCTTTGCTGTGTCCTAGACACGCAGAGATTGAGGTCACAGAGAAACTTTGTTTGGTTATTTTTTAGCAGATAGAGGAAGGAGAAGGCTTCAGTCACGCTTCCCTCTCCACTCCCCTCCTTTTGTTCTTCAATCACGAATCCATGTGTGGTGTCTCGGCTTTGAAATGGGGCTGTGCTGAACAGAAGAAAAAAAAAAAACGAAGCACACGCCAAATTCTTTTAATAGGGAACGGAATCTAACAGCTGAAATGGTCTGAAATGATGGCGTGTAATCCTGTCAGTGTGCTGCTGACGTCTGTGGATGTTCTTCACTTCCAGGTGAACTATGTAAGATTTCTAGTTGAAAACATTCAAACAATTAAAAAGCAGATTTATCAACAGGATGTAGAAACGGCATTATTGGCGTCATGACATCTATGTACTCCCCGACCTGTCCGGTCCAAAGCTCCAGTGCCAACACTCCTCTGGTGCTCCAAGCTACCGAGCTAACTAGCTAGCCGCCGGTTCAGTAAGCAGCATAAAGCGGTTAGACAGTTGGCCAAATCTTCCATATTGCACCTTTAATCAAAGGGTCAGATGTTGCTGCCAATGTGACAGAAATGAAGGATGTTTACTGTAGAGTTGAGGAAATTGTACACAATAACATCAGTTCAAGTTTCTCTTTCTTCTGTCTTTAAATGCCGGCCGCACGTGTCCTCTACCTCCGTTAGCTGCAGGTGATCAGTTAATTAAATTGTGGCCCGGAGCACAGCTGACGCTCTCTGCCACAGACAGACACAGAGAGGCTGTGGGTGGATATCATTTTTAATTCATTCTTCTCATGATCCCAAGAAAGCTATTTTTACGACATCTTTATTTTTATAATAATGAGAGAAAGCCTGCTGGATTTCTGAAGATGACGTATGAAACATGTGAAAGGAGAACTCCCAGCGGAGCCGCTGAAAAAGGACTCAAACAGAGAACACAGCTGAATACCTACATATGTTTCCATCAAAGGGAGGAGACGGAACGAGGGCGAACACAGATCGATATGGAAAAACCTTCAATTGCAAGAAATTATCTAACACAAGTGCTCACCTAACACATGCTGTCATTATAAGGGGAGGCAGGGAACAGATTCTGACGAAGATGTCACCGGAAACTTCACCTGCTGATACTCACAACTAGAAAACAGATTTTCTGATATTTCATTTTTGTATGTTAACTAATTATCTAATTAAATATGCACTCATTTGCATTGTATAGAACAGAAATCTGGACGTGGGGATCTGGGGGGGCTTTTTTATTTACTCCATCCCGGCCTCTTAAACATCCCGAGTCCACCACTGTAACTAAACAAGCGTTTTGGACATTTTCAGAAGCAAAATAGCCAAAAATTACAAAGTACACTGGTGCATTAAACATGTTGTTTTAACCTGTAGTTCCCCCCTTAATCCATCAAAACATTATTCTGTTTGCTCTTGTCTGTTCCACACATGAACACGAAAACACAGATTTTTTTTTATGTAAAAAAAGAAAAAAATAGGTTTTTCTCGACTCAATAAAGCAACAGATAATTTCCTGGTTGTTTTTATTTATTTATTTTTTTTACCTTTATTCAACCTTTAAGTCTCGCTGAAGTCGGGAAAAGTCCTTTATTGTAACGCGGAGCTGTCAAAGACTGCAGCATAAAGATTAATGCAAAACTCAGGCAACAGATAAAACACAGCGCGAAGAATAAATAATACGCCGAGGAGAAGATTAAAAACAACCACATCTGAGAACGGAGACGAGAAAACACACCTGATGTTCCCGTCAGTCATTTTAGTTTCAATGAAGCTGTTATTTTTACATTAATTAATGTTTTAGTGGGTAATTAGTCCGTCCACTCATAACTTTGTTTTAGGGATCAACAATTAAAAATAAGACATTAAAATCATTATTTAAACCAGACCGGAGTGATGTTTTTTTGGGGTTTTTTTTGTCAAAACCTCAAAATATGGAGTTTAAATGACACAAACTTGGAAAAAACTAAGCTCAGATTCAATGGTTCGAATACTGAGGATGAGTAAATGATCGTAACGGCCAGCGTCCACGTTTTCTGATCCGATCGATGAGCTTCAGCCGCGCACTGCTCGCTCGTGAAGAAACAACGCCCTGGTAGATAATTACAAATATGGGCTTTCCTTCCGTACCCACGGGTTTGGAGTGGGCTCGCTGTTTCCATGACTCATGTTCCCTCTCGCCGCTGTGATTTTCAAACTCGAGCGCCAACATTGTTCGTAGCTTCAGAGCGCTGATGAGGATTGTTGCTCCTGGATGGGAATGTCACCGCAATTTGTCAATACCAGCCCCTTAATAACCCTGATCTGTGTCGTGCGGGGCGACCGCATTCCTGACTCCGGCATCCTGCAGCATTAGACTGATAGAGACTTCAGCCGAGGCGCCCGAGTCTCGGGATTCATTGATATTCAGGGCAAAGAATCTCCGTGTTTGAGTGACAGGTGTGTTTTCTTGTTAAAGAGGAGCCTCAGATAGTTTATTTCCACGGCTAAAAATGTAACCAGGGTGGTGCAGCTCATGCCTGCAGTAAGCCGTGCTTCATCCTGTGCCTCTGATCCTCAACGTGTGTGTGTGTCTGTGTTGTGTGTGTGTGTGCGTGTGTGT
>CAEMYA010000024.1:19897636-19911297 GCA_903131615.1 Diplodus sargus | reverse complement strand
AAAAAGTTTTATGATCTTTCTTTTTTTTTTCTGCTGAACCAGGCGTTCACCACCACCACCCCCTCCGAGCACACACGCAGCATTTGCTCACAGCGCTGGATCCGAATTAAAGAGCGAGGGGGAGGTTGAGGAGGGGGGATCAGGTGTTGCCGTCTCCCAGCTAGCATTGGGTGCCGCAGGAAAACAGATCTGGTCTTTCTATGAGCGCTCCTGGCTGGTTGTCATGGAGACAGGCCTTGTGAGACCATCCTCAACCCACTTGCGGCGAAAGGCATCATGGGTAAAAAGGGGTAAAAGAGGAGGGGGGGTGGGGGGGGGAGTCGGTCGAGGTGAGAAAAACAAAACATGTCATCTTCCCAGGGTCCCCGACGGAGCAGGGGCAGGTTGGATGCCACCTAAACAATGTTATTTCATCAGCCTGATGGAGCACAATCACCGGTGTACATTTCACCACCTGAGCTATGGTGTCATTATCTGCTCTCCCGCAATAAACAGCGCATGTAGCCCCCATCAATCTATCTGCCTGCCTGACCATCTGTGTTGTCGCGCTGGAAAAAAAAAAAAAAAAAAGGTAATAAGACCGACCTCCTGCTGTCTTCTCTCTGGATGCTGAGCCAGATGATCAGGGTAGAGCAGGCTGTCTGTAGCAGTGAGGGGGCTGCGCAGACCGTAGGTAGAGCCTGAGTCATGAGAATATTCACGCTCACAATGCTCACACCTTTCAGCTCTGCCTCTGCGACGAGCCCAGCTATCTGCCCGTCCAGAGAGGGAAGAGGGGTTTTTAAACGCGTTTAAATACCACCGTCACAAGTGCAGACACTGCTCGCCGCTCCGCCGCTGCGTCTGAGTATCTGGGGGTTTTTTGGCTCGCTCCCTCGACATTCACAGCTGTAGGATGCTCTAAGCCCCTTTGTTTGAACTGTGTCAATGGACCAACAACAGCTGGAGCAGCCGGTGCAGGGCAGCTGCGGAGAGAGGAAGAGGATTTTTTATCGGATGCAAGCAAGGGTTAGAGTGCTTATAGAAAGAGGAGCGGATGAATGATGAGGAGGTGACGGAGCCAAGAGAGGAGAGGTTAGCCAGGGAGGCGAGGAGGACGGTGGTGGTGGAGGGGGGTGCGATGAAAGTAGAAGAAGAGAGATTTCAGGAATACGCCGACTAATACAGGAGTGAGACGGGGGTAAGATTAAGGATTAGGTGGCGGGTGAGAGAGGGCTTTGTCAGCAGGTGAGAGACAACAGGGAGGGGTGGATGAGCTGAGAGTGATGGATCGGGTTAGACGGAGGTCAGGGAGAGATATGGAGCGCCAAAAATCCCGCCACGCAGGCCAGAGGAGGGCAGACGCTGCAACACACGAGGAGCACCTAATGCTAATGTTGCAGCGGCTCCACGCGCAGCAGCATTCCTAGTTAGATTAACGGCAGCAAATTGAGTTTCCGTAAGAGGAGAATTTACTTAACATGCTGCCAATGGTGCCTGAATGAGCCCTGATCTGATTTCTCTTATCGCATTGTTCAATTGAAAAGAAGGGGCGACGCTGAAAGCTTTTTTTTCTATCCGACGTCTATTACGCGGCGTCAGATAAGACGAGAGCAGAGCGGCGCGAAAAGAAAAAAAAAAGAAGAAGAAGAGCGGGGCCCCGTATCAGATAGACGGCCATGTTTTTTTTTTTCAGACGAGCTATTTTTAGCGGTGGAACTGGCAGACGGTAATGTGTTTGAGCAGGTCATTAGCTCAATAAGTGGTCGGAGGAGTCTTTGAATATGTAACTCACCAGAAAATGCCTCTTTCGTTTAGCGAAGGCGGTTAAGGGTTCGGCCCCCTGATCTCTGCTTCTCCGTTTCCTGCCCTTGTTAACGGGCGACGTCGGGGTGAAAAGATTGCTTTTAACGCGGTGTGCATATTTATGTGCCGATCACAATGTGGCCCCTTCACCTGCGAGAGACACTGAATGTCTCCCCCTGGAGCATGTATGTAATCCTTGAGGTGTATGTGTGTGATATACAGCAGGTTAACAAAGGCCCCTTTCTCATTTAGCCTCCACACCTGCGTTCTGACACAGCAGGGGGGGGGGCGGCGAGCTCGACGGGACTGAGGAGATATTGACTCGCAAGGCCGTGAGCTTCTGCACAGCTTGTCTAAAGCTCCGTAAAGCAGACAGGGCCGAATTATGTCCAGACTTCCAGATGTGCGAGCGTGTTTGTGTGCGGAAAAAGAGAGCAAACATCCTCGTGGAGATCTCAACCCCCCCGAGGCTCGGGATTAACAAGAAGGGGGGGGGACATTTATTAAAGCAGCCGTTCCTGATACATTTTGCCGTTATTGAATTTTTCCTGCATTCCGACTGACCCCTCCAATCCTCTTTGTTTAAGTGTTTTCCATTACTGCGGCACACTCCGGGTGTATTATTGCATTAACACTTTTATGTGCCACCAGAACAGTAAAATACTGAGCGCTAAGAAGGAATTAGGCCAGAGCTAAAGTGAAATGAAATTATTAGGGCGTCTGAGAGAGGGGGGGAGAAAAAAAAAAAAAAAACTCTTAAAAATGTATCATTGCAGCTCATTTCACGGCTCACTAGAAAAGGAGACTTATTAATACAGAAGCAGTACGCCGAAAACTATTTTCGGTCTGTTTCTTGTCTTAGTTGTTGAGCGGTGCCTCCATTGTTCTGGTATTAGTTCAGTCAGAGCTGGCCTGCCTGAGCTGTTAATCCCAAGTCAGAAGTGCTCTGGCGAAATCAAAAGACCTAATCCTGCATTAGCATGAATTTGTCTTTAATTTTCTTCATGAGGATGTTCTCTCCGCATCTGCATGAATTATTGTATGCTTTCCCCTCTTCCCCTCACGGCGCGCTGACATTTCCTGCCGTCGCTCCCAAAAGCAGAACGATGAACCACAGATTGAGGGAACTGTGTCTTTCGTTCGACTCGGCTGACCTTCATGGGTTTGTTTTTTTTGTGTGTGTGTCTGCAGAGTGCCTACCCCTGTTGAGTGAAGCCCGACTCGAATTGCCATCGTCTCCAGCCAACCCACGGTGGCGCCATGCCTCGGCCCAGGACGGTTGGAGTCCTAGCCCAGTCCAGGAGGCCCATCCTGGGGCTCCGCCTTAGCTCCTCTCCCCTGTGTCTGCTGCTGCCGCTCGTTATCCTGCTAACCAGCCCTCTGAGCAGCGTGTATGGAGGCCCAGGTATGACAATCTATCTATCTATCTATCTATCTATCTATCTATCTATCTATCTATCTATCTAAACATCTAGCTAGCTGGCTTTACTTAGCTGTCTGGCTAGGTAGTAAAAGTTTATTTTCAACACCACATTTGGACAGCGATAACGTGTCAATATATACTTGTACCACATATCAGTATATCATATACAGTATCTATCTATCTTGAGGGCTGGCTAGCTACCTAGCTCGCTAGCATTAAGTAGCTGTCTGGCTAGGTGTGATAAGCATATTTTCAGCCACGTTTTCTGCATTGATAATGTACTTTTCAATATATTTGAACCACAAATGCTGGAGTTTCTTTCTGTCCTTCTATCTATCGATTCAATTCAAATTGAAGAAAACTTTATTGGGCGTAGCTAGCTAGTTATCTATCTGGCTGCCCGCTATCGTTTAGCAATACCTAGCTCAACTGCGTGGTGTGAAAAAGCTTAATTTCAGCTGCATTTTTTTTCGTGACAATGTTATATTTTTCAATATATTTGAACCACAAAGGTTTCAAGAGTTTCCTTCAGTCTTTCTATCAGTTCAATTCAAATTAAAAAACGCGTTGTTGTTGTAGCAGACAGTTAGCTAGCCATCCATCCAGCATTACCTAGCTGGAGAATATCTATCTATCTATCTATCTATCTATCTATCTATCTGTCTATCTATCTATCTATCTATCTATCTATCTATCTATCTATCTGTCTATCTATCTATCTATCTATCTATCTATCTGTCTGTCTGTCTGTCTGTCTTTCTATACCTTTCTGCCTCCTTCTGTCTCTCACTTGGATGACAGCTGATATAAATTGTCAGCAGTAAATGTGATATACTAAGGTGTGAATATGTGTGTGTATGCTCGTCCTTTTGTGTGTGTGTGTGTGTGTGTCTGTGTGTGTGTGTGTGTCTGTGTGTGTGTGTCTGTGTGTGTGTGTGTGTGTGTGTGTGTGTGTGTACTCGTCCTTTTGTGTGTGTGTGTGTGTGTGTGTGTGCGTGCCTGTTAGTACATCACATCTATGGACTGTGGCGTTGTTAATGTGTTTTGATAAGCCGGGAGGTCCCATCAGCATGTTCCTCATCATCTCCTTGATTACAACATTTCCACAGATTTTATGCCTCTGTGATCCACACACACATACTCCCACGCACACACACACACACACACACACACACACACTCCCTCTCTCTCTCTCTCTCTCTCACACACACACACAGACACACACACATGCACAGACACAGACACACACAGCTGTCGCTGCTCTGAAAATATAACCAAGCTGATTTGTTGGAAAGCGAATACAGGCTAAAGATGCAGATAGATCTTCTCAGGAAATGGAAAATCTATTCAAAAGTATGTCTCCATTTGTGTAACCAGTATGAGGCCGTGATCCTTTGATAGGACCAACGTCACAACAGAAATATTTTTATATCCACTGAAGAGGGAGAATTACACAACACGCAGCGTTCAGTTGAAATGTTGTGGGATTGAAGCTCTCTGCCTTCGGACCACCTACAGTGAATCCACCGAGTTCTTCTTCTCGCTCCCATTAACAGGACGAATTGCGCACAACTTGTAAATTAGACTGAAGAAGCGGATTTAAACCACCTATAAACAATTAAACCAAAAATGTACACTAATTGAAAACAGGGTCGTTTGTTCTTCGCTGTTTCTCTTGCAAAGCCGATCCAATTCGAATGATTTGTGCTCACAACAAATCTTGGATTGCAGGAGTGTTTGGCTGCAAAGTCACGCAGAACTTCTCGATTACCCAAAGGTAATTACTTATTTGTGAACACAACAGGGTCACCTAACAAGAAAAAACACTTTCTCTTCAAATCTCCACCATGTGTTGACTGCGTTGCCTCTAAATTCTCAATGACTGACAAACTTTAGGTTCTTATAAATTTCCCCGTTAACAAGTTCATTAATATCCAAGAATAACAATTATTTTAAATGTCATGTAAGAGCAATTTTAGTTTCTTAGGTAAGTAGTTTAAAATCAACTTGTGAAGGAAGATGAATTAATCAGATAGATAACATTCAGTCCTACGAGTGAGATTTGTTTATTGGCCCGACGTGTCTCAAACTTCATCTTTCCTTTTTCTGATAATTACTCTTTTCCATTAACTGTTTTGAAATTTTATGCAAAACACGTTTAACATTTCCCCTCACAGAACGTGATCCACGTTTAACTTTCAAACAAATAAATGCAAATGAAGCCGGTAGCAAAAACACAAACATTTCCCTCCTCCAGCTGCACAGCACACTCCCTCATCATCTTCGTATCGCAGGCTCATTTTTTGTTGCTCACATTTGTCTTTGAGAGGCGAGCGGACTTGACAGCAAAGACACACAAACAGGAAGAGATGCATTATTAAAAGTGGCTCAAAGGCTTGTCAGACCACAGCTGGTTGCACTTAATACTGTTAGAAAAATGTTTCTTTAAGGCAGCAGTCCAACATTTTTTACCAGGAGAAACTATATTATCCCTAAAGGAACATTTTTAAGAGGCTAAATTTAACTTTTATTTCTTGGTAATATTCCCATTAAAGCAGACTCGCTAATACCTTTTTGTCCGCATAATGTGCCGTCGACATTATTATGCTTTACCTGCTGGTCCCGGGCATATCTCAGCACAGCAGTAGTGAGTCAGTCAGTCAGATGATTGCAGGGTTACAAAGGTGTTTCATTATAAACCGACCAGTGGCAGATCAGTGGTAGACCTGCCTCGGCCAGCGCGACGAACTGAAACCTGCGATTAAAGAGACAGAGCTCCTCATTAGTCTCTCATTTTCCGGACAGGTTTCCAGAACCATCCGATCATAACAAGCCTCTGTTGAGTGCAAATCCGTCCGGAGCCGGCGCCTTGCAGGGCTTTTCCCTGGCTTTCACAAGAGGCTTAAGTAGTAACATTGCCAGTGGGGTCGGGGTTTTGGTGTTGAAGCGCATTTAAGAGAACACAGTTTTTGACTCAACATAAAGCCACTGAAACCCATGTAGGAGCTCCTAAGAAGCACGAGAAATTCGATTCATAATCCCATCGCCAGGAGAAGATCGTCCTCAGCCATGACATTTTTTGGACTTCTGAACATTCACGTACTCATATTGTTGGCAGGGTACGAAGGGCAATTTGCTGGAAACGCTTTCTCTGTGTGTGTGTGTGTGTGTGTGTGCCTTTCTTGAGAGCCTAACAGGCAGGAAATATCCTGCTCTTCAGACCCAAAATGGTGGGCATAAATGTGCTCTGATTGACTATACTGAACCGGCTTTTTGCTTCTTCCTGTTGAGGATTATGGCAAGCATAAAATGAAACCACTTTATTTCTGACATTCAGAGCGGTTCTTTCAGAGGCACAACACAGCGCGGCAGGCGCAGGAGCAGTCTTTTGACACGCCATTATTTCAGTTACTGTCAAGGCATTGTAGTGAAACTGGGGAGCGCTCTGTGTGGCTGTTAGCCGGCGAAGTTAGCAGAAGTGAGAAGTCGTGCGAACAGGCTTCAGAGTCGGGTAGCGATCGTTTGATAAGCATTTTTTTTTTGTCTTTTGTTGCTGCTCTGCCACGTCGGTTTTACTCAGCCCTATATAGTCCAGAATCACAATTTGCCTCAAGGGGCTTTAAAATCTGTTAAAAAAACAAACATGTTTAACAGAAAAGAAATGAAATAATCCTCAAGAAGAGCAACATAGGATGCTAACCCTCTCCCGAGACGGACAGACACGCGGCGGATGTCGTCTGTTCTGAGCAGATTCGCATCAGAACATGGTGCTCTGTCTTCGGAGCAGAAGTGAATCAACACAGTAGGACCTCACCCACCCAGACTCAGGGGAGGTGGGAGGAGGGATCCAGGTTGCTATGGTAAGGGTCATCCTGACTTCACCCTGATGGATAGCGCTGAGGAGGAGTTAAGCTGGGCGCCATGGCAACAGGCCACAGACAGATAGCGCGGGGTGGGTGGGTGCATGAAGTTGTTTGATTGATCTGACTCAGCCACAGCCGAGAAATATAGGTTCAGTACTGTTGGCTCAATATCAGACTCGGGAAATTGCTATTTTCTTGCAGAGGGCAGCCGCTGCCGTCTCAGCGTCGCACAACACGTGAAAGAAAACGAGCAGCACAAATTGCCCCCCTCCGCCCCCCAGGAGGCCAAAGCTGTAAAATTAACACAACTAATGGCGGCGGATTTCGTCGCGTCGGTTCTCATCGACAGAATGTGCGAGTGCAAAGCCTTTTGTAGGAGAGTGCAGGCACAAAATTACACCTCTGGTATTAATACACTTAAACCAATTATATGCTGTGAATTTGCAGCCAACACTTCGCCGCTACCTGTGAAACACTCTTGTGTCATGACAGCCTGTGCTGCCTGCAGTACGAGGGTAGCCTGCCCCGGAGGCAGCGAGAGAGAGAGAGAGACAGACAGACAGAGAGAGAGAGAGAGAGAGATGTTCCTCTGAAGCACAACCCCATCTTTTATTTATGACCCACAGGAAGTCCTTCAGCACGTCCTCTAGATGATACCCAGGAAGTAAGCACAATCACACGAGCCGTCAGAGGCACAAGTCGGCCCGACCCGTCGCCTGACAGCGAGGCGGGGCGTGGTCAGCAGGGGGTCGTTGCTGGTTGTGGTTGTGAAGTCCACTCTGATGTCCTCTGGGTGCAACTATCAATGTTCATGCTTGTGTTTTTATTTATGAACTCCCCTCCCCCTCCCCTCCCTTCTTTCTCCATTTCCCAGCTCCCCCAAAGTTCACCAAGATTCCCACAGACCAGATCGGCGTGTCGGGGGGCGTGGCGTCGTTTGTCTGCCAGGCCAGTGGCAATCCCAAGCCGGTCGTCTACTGGAACAAGAAGGGCAAGAAGGTCAACTCCCAGCGTATCGAGGTGGTTGTCACAGTGCTCAACGGTTACCTCCCACTGCAGCAGCATGAGAAATGCAAAGCAATAAAGATCTATGAATATTTTACCGTATAGGATATAATATACTTTCTAGCTTATGCTGTGTATTGCAATATTAATTCTTGCTAAATTAAATATGGCTTTGAATATAAATTGTTAATAATCTGTTTTGGGTTTTAGCTATAAACTTGTTTCTTAAATGAGTAGTTCAACTTTTAGTGAAATTGACTTTTTTCTTTCTTACTGAGAGATGATTAGCTTAGCTTAGCATAAAGACTACTAGCTAGGGAGGAAGAGCTAGCCTGAGGTAACAATAAATTCCAATTACCTGCATCTTTGAAGCTCAATTACAAGTTCTAGTTAATTTGTTTATTCTGTAAGGTTGTTGAAACTGTTGCCTTTTAGTCTTCTTAGTTTTCAAAATTTAACAAGCCGGAAATTATGTGTAATACGTAAGTAAATAATAAGTAAGTGGTGCTGCTCGGTGGATTTTGACGTTAGCTGTTTCCTGCTGCTTTCAGTCTTGATGCTAAGCTAAGCTAATTAACTCCCTGCTTAACAGCTAAATCTCATCAAGAGAGCTCACTTGTGTATTTGCCCAAAGGAATATTTCTTTAAAATAGAAATTTAACAAGCGAACCACATTTTTGCTAGTTTTTGAAGTATGGGTTGCCAGATTGAGTAGAAACTATAAAATTTAATCAGTGAGGACAAAGTAATGCGACAGAAAGTCAGAGCGAAGGGTTATGCATGATGCTTTCTTTTCTATTGAATGCACATATTGCTGTCCTGCAGCTACATGCTGTTCAGCAGGCTTCTCCACAGACCTCTTAATTCCTGCAGCTCAGTCACATTAGAGGCCTGATTGTGTATCAGTGCGGTAACACGACCTCATAGTTAGAGATTTCAACCAGAGAACCCACATTCAACCCCCCATGATTGTGAGTATCTACCCTGCTGAAGTGTCACTGAATCCCTCCCAGCTCCTGGAAGGTGAGCTGGGCCTGACCTCAGGGAAGAGAGGGCAAGTAAAACAAAGGAATTTCCTCCAGGAGATCAATAAAGCGTAAAAGTCTTGTTATCACATTATTGTTCTTAGAGAAGACGATGCTAAGTTACCGATAAACAACAAAATAATGATCCAGGTCTCTGCTCTGCTGTGGCTGATGTGTCTTGTCCTGTGGTTCTGTGGCTGTTCAGACCGTAGAGTTTGATGAAGGTGCAGGTGCTGTGCTGAGGATCCAGCCGCTCAGAGCACCCCGAGATGAGAACATCTACGAGTGTGTGGCACGCAACAGTGAAGGAGAGGTGTCTGTCACTGCGAAGCTGGCCATTATCAGAGGTGAGTCACACACAAACGCACACACACGCACCCCCCCCACCATCTCCATCCTTTTCCACTTGAGCGGCGCTTCCCTTTCACGTGCACACACACCTGATTTCAGCCGTCGTCCCCAGTTCCCTGCGCTGTCAGTAGTAGATGTGACAATGGAGCCCTGCCACACCCTGCCTCCACAGCAGGCTGCAGTCAACTGTTCTTTTTATAGTCCCTCTCGAGTGCGACCGAGCGTGATCTGGCCGCAGACAGGGCCAGCTAGCGTGCTAGCTGAAGGGTGTTTTAGCATCCCAGTTTGCTGTAATCACTGCACTTCCCAGCTAAAGGGTGTTAATCTAATGTACCCTGCCTCCTTGGAGGGAAACGCATCTAATGTGCCGCTCCAACATGTGATGAAGTAAAGTTGCAGCATGTGGCTGCGAGCCTGAGATCTGAGAGCTGGCCGTTTGCCCAGCACAGCAGGAAAGGATGAAGGAATAGAGGGATTGCTGCACGGGCTGTTACTACATGAAGAAAAATCAGGGGATTAGGCCTCAGTTTGGCAGACAACCTATTTCTGCCAGGGGGACACTGAGGAAGGGAAGGAACGAGGGAGGAAGAGGTCGAGGGGAGGTGAGAGGGAGTGCGATGGAGGGCGAGTAGGTGGGGATGACTCGATAACACAACAGGATGGCGCGAAACAATAGAGATGAAATGTCAGAGGAGTAGTGGAGAGGGATAGATGAGGACTGTGGAGTTGGCAGGGCTGTGTGGTAAGCAGAAGGCTGGTAGCCCAGGGAATAGACTCCTGTCCATCTGTTCCCCGGCCCATCATCTCTGCACACACAGCCCCAATCTGAAGCACATTACCACATAAAGTACACCTCGAGGGCGAGCCTCGCAGCGCGTGTGGCCGCCTGTTCCCCGTCCCGGTTTGTGTAAACTTTTCTCTTACCGAGCTCTGTGTACCACGACGCCGTCCCGTCTCCCCCCTTGTGACAACAGAATCAGCTTTCTTTGATTCTTCCTAATCTGCTGATGTGCGCTGTGCCGTAAATAGACTACAGGACCGTGATGAATGAAACAAATATTCGACCCAGAGCACAAACCAGACTCAGAGCTGTTAGCAGCATAATAATTTCATTTCTCAAACACTGGATAAGGACGCAGAGACGGGCTGCCAAAGTGTACGCTGGGTAATATGATACATTCTGGTTTGGCAGTATGGAAGATTTTCTTTATGGTGCTAGATGTCCCTTTAATATCTCTGGGTGTGTTATGTTACCGTGGGCCATGTTGCAAATCAATGAGCAGGGCGGTTTTATGGCGATTTTTATGGATTTTCATTAGATTTTAAGATCAGTATCATTAAAGTATCTCAATATTTTAGTCATTTAGTTCACTGGCTTTGCCAAACAACATATTTCACTATTGGAACAATTTCTATAGATTTTCCAGAAACGTTCATATATATTGATATCATGAGATAAAATGTCATATACCGTGATAGAGGATTTTGTCTTTATTATCCACCCTTTGGTTCCTATTTCTGCGTTTTCTAAGATATCCTCAATCAACCGTAGAGATATTTGAGTTTTTGTTATTTGGTAATTTAACAAAGTTTATATTCTGGCCACAAATTTCAGTTATTTCATCTTTTGTTTCTGAGAAGTCATGTTTCTTTCTTTCCACTTGGCATGACTAATGGCTCTAAATATTACAAAACCCATAAGCCTCAGCAGCAATCGCTCTGGAGCCAGTCGGAGGTGCGAATTTAAGCGTTTGCCAATTCAGAACACTTTATCATCGCAATTGGGGAAAAAAAACACACAATGCGCTATTGTCACACAGTTTAATCAAAACTGGTCCAGAATTTCAAAGTAAACTGTAAAGTAATTAAACTTCTTAAACTTGAGCGTAACCTCTAGTTTAGTTTCTGTTGTCTTTCCTTGCGAGGCAGCTGGATCTTGGCTCAGGCTCCAAGCTTTGTGGTTTGGTTTCAACCAATCAGCTTCCCACGAGGAACTCCTGGCAGCTCCGGCCGCGGTTTGGATGTGACGACAGCGAAGAGCCGACTGCTCGCTCAGCGGCTTCCTAAGCAGTTAGCTAGATGCTGTTATAGCATCAGACATATCAGAACTTGTACTTTTCATTGAAAGAAGAGCAAAGGCAAGAGCCAAAAGGCTTTCAATCACATGGTTAGTTGATCTGATTGGTTGAAAGAAGTCTGTGATAGATGTTTCTTCAAATCACCTGCCAAGTATTTTGCCGTTTTCCAGACAGATACCGATGACGACGTCTCTGACAAACGCTCTGACGTGTCAGGTTAGCTGTTAGCAACGCAGGAAGCTACATTCTGTCCTGAGATTTGAATGGACGTTCATCACCAAGAAGCTTACAGTTGACTTCTCTCTACTTACATTATGATTTTTCCATAAAAAGACTGATGACTTTTTCTTTTTTTCATCAAACAACCATCTGTCCCCATCTGCCCGCTGCGGGCCTTTCAGACGTGCAGCCACTCGGCCGTGGAGCGCCACGCCGTGGGGCGCTCTATCTGGACGGCCCAGTCGGGAACATAAGGGAAGCGGGCAGCGCTTCGCGGCACAAACGCCTCCTGGCGGTACGCCCCTTGGTGACGTAATAACTTTTCGTGCAGATTAATTTGGAAAATTATTGGCCAGCGAAGCGCTAAGACTCAACTGCCTCGACCGATTGTTAAACTCTGTCACTCACTTACTCAGTCACAGAAAAAATGCGCTGGTAGGGCTGACTCCGCTCTCCCGGTCCAGACGAAAAATATAACTCGTCGCTTCTGACTAACCTTTAACAGGATGCCTTCAGACACACACCTGCAAAAGACTCTACAGTCTGCAGAGTGATATACCGTCAGGTAGATCATGTCAGAATGCACAGAAATGTGTTTGGGTCTCAATTGGAGAAAACGTCCACCAGCGGTTGGAGTAGAGAGGATGCTTTCCATTACTGACCGAACCACCGCCGTCTTTTCATCCCCTGATGTGTTTCATCTCGTCATTTTTCTAATGGTTGACCGACACTAATAGCAGTGTAGTACAGTGCGAGAGGCCTGTGGTTGGCCACAGGATATGGGCTGCAGCTCCAGCCTGCCTAATGGATGGAGACGTGGTAGGTTACGGTCGGGGAGATCACTCTTTTTTTGTGCCTTCAACATCATCATCACCAGCCTTCCCAATCCCATTACCAGCTCCTCTTCCTCCTCTTCCTCCTCTGTCTCTATCTCTCTGCACTTGACTCCAGCAGCCTTCTCTCTCTGGCCCACAGCGAAGTCCGTTTCTAATTTTCTCCTCTCTTGTTTTATTCATTCTTTCATTTTCTCTGCCATCTATTCTGCCTGACCCTGGCTGTCTATCCGGACTCTGTCTCCTCTCCTCCCTTTGCATTTTTACAGGCTCTCTGCTCCTCACCCCCTCCTCACCCGCCCCTTCCCTCTTCCACCCCGACTGCTCTTTTCTATGGACACTGCAGTTGTGTTGTTCCGCCTTCAGGAGATGTGAATATCTGCAGTTCTGCATGTTTGAAAACCTCTGGTGGGCGAGATATTCTCATCACTGCAAGTCTGTATATATGTGCGCGCTTGTATGTATGTGTCTGTGTGTGTGTGTGTGTGTGTGTGTGTGTGCATGCAAAACCACCATCACGATTGTGCATGTGGGTGAACGCATGCACGTGGATCTCTTTGTTTAGGGGTGCGTGCATGTGCATATCTGTGTGTGTAGGGCTGGTTTGTGCAGAGTAATCCTGATTATACTCACCTCCCAGTGTCCCATTTTAGGAGAAAGGGAGGCGAGGGATGGGGGAGGAAGAGGGTGAGAGAGGAGGGGGAGGAGGGATGTTCTGCCACCACGGCAAACACCCTTCGAATGAACAACAGAGTCAGATCAGTGATTCCCCCCCCGGGCGTCTGCTGCATTGGCAGGCCGGCGGCTCAAGCAGCATCAGTCTGAAAACAACTGAGAGTATCAACTCAGCCTGCGAGAGGATTACACTCCTTGAGTGGCGAACCGGCTCTTTCATCATATATATACACCCCTGTCTTCGTCACTGTTTTGTATTCCCCTTCTTCCTTTTTTTCTTCTTCATGCGTGTTTGTACGTAACACACTGTTCTGTGTTGGATTGTCGTGTTTAGTCTCCGGCTGCTCGCCGCTGTGAGGGAGGCCGAAGTCAGGCTGGTGGGGGACACATGTGGGCTTTTTTTT
>CAEMYA010000024.1:19884957-19897614 GCA_903131615.1 Diplodus sargus | reverse complement strand
TTTTTTTTTGTTGGCGGGATTGATCTACGATGCTAAGTCCGAGTCTGCATTGTATTGTGATCTATTATCATAAAGGGCCATTAGCATTTAAAGTGCTCCCCTTCAGCCCTCCTGCAGTCTACGGGAGTCAAAGCATTACAGCCTCTGAAGACCGCTGAGCGCTGGCAGATTAATCCTGAATCAGGCTCCCCGAGATCGGCTTTTATTCAGGCTTCTTTCATGCACATGGCCGTTCCCCCTGCTGAAATGAACTGAAAGATGAATAGGCAACCTGTTTCGTAGCCGGGACAAATGATGATTTTCTGTCAGAGAGCGAGTGTTTGTGTGCGTGCGGCTCGCTGTGTTTGGGTGGCTGAAGGAAACACAAAGAGAGACAGGAAGAGAAAACCTGGATTCATGTTTGTTTGTTTGCATCATATGCATTGTGTGTTTGACTTTGTCTGTGTGCCTGTATGTCCTAGTATTAGTGTGTGCGCGCGCCAGTGTGTGTGTGTGTGGGTTCACGCTGGTGCATGAATTGCATATTTGCCCAGATTCGTTTGGCTCCACCGACTGGTTTTGGGCACAGGGCCTGATTGCCCTTCTGCAAACATAACCAGGCCAAAATTTACGCTCTCAACCTCTTGATACACACAAATACACACAAACACAAAGCTCCAGGGAACAATGCCGGTCGGCCGGTGCCAATGTTCCCCCCCGAACGCTGTTGACACACACAGTGTTTATGCACACATGGCGCATTTTTCCATAGGCTGTCTTATCAATTTAACCAGGAGATGAAGAATAAGCGGCGCTTTTTTTTGCGCAGCAGTGTTTGTGTTTGATAAATGATTCATTTGGTGAAAAGTGTGATCAAGGCCATGCCCGCAGTATCTATTTCAAGCAGCCGCTGACTCATCCAGTAGCCGGGCTGAATACCTGTAGCTCTCTATTCTCCTCTCCAGTGAACTGTACTTCGGTGTCCAGAACAGCTCCGAGTCTGCTGCTCCATCTGAACCTGCAGAGCAGACATGTCTGCTGCATCCGTCTGTATATACGTCTGGAATATATTATCACCGGTTAGATGTTTTGCATTCGCTTACAGTGAAATAACACAGCATGTAGAGGAGAGGACGAGAGAGGTGTGAGGAGTTTAGCTAACAGCTAATACATTCATCAAGAAAACGATCCGACAGGTTAATCAGCAATGAAACAAATGGTTGGTTACAGACTTTTACTGTGCTGCTAAGAATAATAATCTGGAGAAATCACCCTGGTCCCAATGATTTTTCACTGTTTTGTCTAACAGACAGACGTTAATCTTGTTAAGACTGATTCCCACTGTGGATGAATATGTAAAGACAGTATTGATGCAGCGGTCCAGGTTCCTCTGTGCAACAATTTAGCATTTAATCAATTAGTTGTCAACTATTGATTAAGGGTTAAGGGTTAATCGGTTTGAGTACAATTTTGATAGAAAAATTTAATTTCTTTGATTCTTAAATGTGAATATTTTCTGGTGTCCTCCTCTGTGATGGTAAATATTTAGGATGTGGACAAAAGATCGACATTTTTCTCCATTTTCTGATGTTTTTTATAGACCAAATGTTTAATAGATTAATCAAGAAACTAGATTGATTAAAGATTCAGCCTCGGCCGTGCTACTGCGAATAACAAACTGATCGGTGAGAACGTCTGCGCTCGAATGCTAAACATGATTTTCAGCGCTCCACATGCAAGCTCACGCTCAGAGAAATTCATCTCTCACTGTAGTTGCTTCTCTTTATAAAACCAACCATTAACAGAACAAAGGACATTAGTCTTGATAACGATCAGGCATTTTTCTCTCCATCCTCTCAAATGTGGAAACTAGTCTCCTAATTAATGTGTTAATTAAACATCTTTTGGTTTTTAACAGTTGGCCACTTGTCAAACGCGTCACCTCGGGCTCTTGGGAGTTGTGATGGCTATTTCATTTTTTTTTTTCCAATCATAACACATTTTATGGACTCTTTGCTGTCAAACAATCATTTTAAATGAAACGCAGTAAACTGTCTTTTATATTTATTTACGTTTTAGCCATAAACAACAAAAGACAAAAGCACCAATTCTACATTTCTTTGGAATACATTTATTTTCCTACAGCCGGGCGATATCTAAATCATCTCATGTCTCCGCCTGGTTCTCCCTCTCCAGCTTCAGTCCAAGGTCCACCTACACTCTATATCGGCAGCATTGATAAAGACCTGACTGGAATACAGAGTCCGACCCCCTACAAACCCACACACAGGATTACACACACACACACACACGTACAAGCACACGCCCCGAGCCCGCTGCAGTGGCGTGCTCTAATTAACAGCCAGGGAGTCCATGTAGCTGCAGCCGGCGGGGTGATAAAAAGACCATCTGAACCCTCTCAGGAGAGGGGTGGGGTTGGGGGAGGGCAGAGGGGGAGCAGATGTAAGCCTACCATATTCCTCGCCCCGGGGGAGCTCGCCTCCTGACCTCCCCATCGATCCCCCCCCACTTCTGTTCTCTTCCTCCTTGTTTTCCGTCAATGGCCGTACCAGTGGTCTCCATTCAGGTGGATCATTAACATCGATCAGTCGTGGAAGAGGAGGAAGTTGGATGCAGGGGGGGGGACGGTGGGAGAGGGGGGTTAGTCAAAGTGGTCCCCTCCCTCCACTTGGGGTCCCTGTTGGCTGATATCAGAAGGTTGATACGAGCTCTTGACGGCACCTGCGCTCTAACCACAGACTCGACGTCGCCGCCACCTCCGAGCTTTGATTTGCTCTTCCCGTCTTTTGTGGGTTTTTTCTCTCCTCTCCTCGCTGATCTCAACCGCACCATCAGCAGCGGCTTGACATTCCGATCTGACGGCGTCTCTCCAAAGCTGACGACTGTGGAAAAGAGGGGAAGAAGAGAGCGATAGATCCTATCTCCACTCAGCCTCTCATCCCCGGCGCAGAGCGCGTGGAAACAGATGGTACACGTCTGTCATGCGGTTTAGGTAGCAGGGGGCCCGGAGGAGGAGAGCAGCGCAGGAAAAACACACAGACAGTTGACGTGGCCACGCTCTGCGTCTCGGACCGCGTTTGGCTCCAGATTTTGTCAGCGGTGCCCGGTTTTGAGCTAGCTAACTTTTAGGGGGGGATTTGTTGTGCTTGACAATCAAGAGTCTCCTGTGGGTTTGATTTATTAGCCGAGGAAACTGCCACCGTGATAATTGCTTTGCTGCTGTAGGGAGAGGAGAATATGTAATTATAGTCCCAGGTATGGAGGAGGTGTCGGTGTGTATGTGCGAGAGAGATAGACTGGTTAAAAGGGTAAGGAGAGGAGGAAGCAGGAAGCCTGATGGATGCTTGATTACGTGTCTGGCCATCTGGACCGTTGTCACCGAGCTGCTTAATCCCATTCACCACTGAAAGTGTGTGAAAGTGTTTGTGTGTGTGTGAAATGGAAAGCAACTGCTTTTCTGCGTGCACGGGCCCTAATTTTCCTCGATGTGTGTGCGTGTGTGCGTGTGTGTGTGTGCATCATTCCACATGTCGTGCAAATCTGCAAAGATGCTAATAAGAACATCCCTATAGAAACAAATATGTACACACGCACAAACAACACACACTTATCCACTGCCCCCCCCAACGCCCCGACGTAATCAGACATATCCAGACACATCCCAGATCGGCCTCTCTAATCGTTGGTACATTTTAACAATTACTGCTAACAAGTCCTTATTACCCCCAGTGCCCTGCCCCTCCTCTTGATCCCAGCTTCTAATTGCTGCTGCTGTTTCTGAGCAGCTCTCTGCATAGTTATTAGACAGGAATCATGACCACCACAGAGCCACACCACGGAAAAACTCACAGTTCACTGCCACTGCCACCAAACACCTGTGTTTCGAGGTTAACAGTGTACTGTATGTGTGTGTGTGGCCGTGTTTATAGCGCACGCGTGTGTGTGTCGGCACTTAAGTAACTCCTGCTGACTGGGCGGTATGTTTATACTCCTGCAGAAACGACCTGTCACACACACACACACACACACAGACTAAACCCTAGCTGTGCTTCTGCCCGCCTACCAGATCACCTAATGACAAGCTAGCTGTAGGAGCGAACACATGGCTTTGATGAGGAAGGGTATAGTGGCTCCGCTGTCCTCGCCAGTATCTCTGCTCTCAAGCGTCTGCAGATGTTGAAGGCGGGGGAACAGTGGCTCTCACATCACTGTCTGTGTGTGAGCGAGAGGGGAAAGTAAGGAATGAATGCATGGCAGGGCTGACTCTGCCTCTGTGCAGGCGGATAAACCAGTCGCTTGTGTTTAGAAGAAAAAAAAAACTGCAGATCAACTGCCCCGAAAAATAAGGAGTGCACACAATTGTTCGTTATTGTCCCGGTGGATTTGCTCCAGAATAAAGTATGAGCAAGCCTCACATCATCTAAACCACTCTGATCCCCAACCCGACAGCCCTCTGTCTCTCTTCATCGCTTTATCTTTATCTCTTTTTAGCCATGCGTGGTTCTGGGGATGGCAGTCTGTCAGTAGGCCGGACGTTCAGCGTTCCACAGCTTTAATGAATTTTAACAGAAAATCTTGTACATAGATTCATGTTTCCGAGGCGATGAATCCCGATGACACTGAGGTGGATATTTGTGGCTTTGGGTGAAATATCTTGACAACTACTTGATGTTTTTGCCTTGAAATCCACTCCAGATATTAGTATTCTGTCTCTGCATAATTAACTAAATAACTAACTGAGGTATACTGTGTCACATTTCAACATTTAAATGTCTAAACACAACTACGCCTTCGGTAAATATTTTGTTGTGTCATGTATGAATGTTCATATCATATCCAAGTTGACACGTACAACAAGTCGCCATGTTGCTATGGTGGTTGTTTAATGATGAAGACAACAACTCCCATGATCCCACACTGCTTGACGACATCATCGAACTCCATCTTTGTTTTTCATTGTTTTGATACTGGTAGAAATTATACTGTACATACCTGCAAAGCTAATGGCATCCCATCAGTTTCAGCTGTTCTAGCATGCTAACTAGCTAATGTTAGCATGCTAGAATGCTAAATTAAGATGTTAAACATTACATCTGATGAGCATCTGCATCTTAGCATTCTCTTGTGAGCATGTTAAGCTAATGTTAGCATTTAGCTGTCACACTGTTGCCAGGACAGCTAAAAGCCACTTTGGACTTTCAAATGCTGCTAATATCTGTAAATTCTGAATCCTTTTCTCTTTCTCTGTCTCCTTCCAGAGGACCTGCTGCCGTTTGGCTTCCCCAGCATAGACATGGGCCCCCAGCTGAAGGTGGTGGAGCGGACAAGGACGGCCACAATGCTGTGTGCGGCCAGCGGCATCCCCGACCCAGAGATCTCCTGGTTCAAGGACTTCCTGCCCGTTGAACCCGGCTCCAGCCAGGGCCGCATCAAACAGCTCCGATCAGGTGAGATGGACGAGTTACTGTCAGATTATTTCATTTGAAAGTGAGTAAACAAACAGGGCTTCTACAGCTTAGCATCGCTATCAGGTAAAATCCCCGTTGCCCTAAATTTGGTGATTATCATGTTTTAATTAGGATTGAGGGATTACATGCTCCTCTCTGAGTTTATCTACATCCTTTGGGGGGGTAAAACCTTTTTAAAGCCAATTTCATAAAAGGCTAATTGTGCCATCCTTAAGCCAAGGCACACAAATGCTGTTTTTATTAACATTTGGGAGAAAAGATTATAAAAAGACAACACTTTAAGGGCACAAACGTCCTTCCATTGTGGAGCGTAAAGGTCAAAAACAATGGCTGCATGTGATATGAAAAAAAAAAGAAAGAAAAGCTACTGTAGGTCTCACATACTTAACACAAGTGAGTTGAAAAAGTTCACACAATTATAAAGTAAATCCACTTTGAAATATATACTTAATCTCATAATCAATCCACCCCAAAACAACCATACGTCTTAAAATCAATAGCAACAGAAGATGAGAGTTTCTGCACATTACTGATGATCCTCTCATCATCTGACCCGCCCAGGCTGAAATGAGCTCAGTGTCTTCAAATGTGAATGTAAGATCAGGCTGCCAGACGCATTAACAGGGACGAGAAGGAGGGAAGTTTTCCGTGCTGCTAGGAGAGAGAGGAATGTGTGTGTGTGTGTGTGTGTGCAGACAGATCGAACGGTGAATTGCAGAAGGATCACATCTTGAGCTTAAGACAGTTTGTTCAGCTTTGTTTATGCTCCTCTGTATAGATGATACAGTGTCTCCCGCAGTAGGCAGGCGCGTTTTTTTTTCTCCTCGCTCGGTCGTCCTCGGGGGAGGGAGGAGTGAAAGTGATGGTGAGGCGAAACCATTTTGTTGTTGCTTCATCCATATTCTCGGCGCTCCTCCGTCCTGCCAGCGCGGATAGCTCCCCGCTGTCAGCCAATATCCTTCACTGATCGCCGCTGCCCCCCCGTCAACCCTGTGTCTGTGTCTCCATTCGCGTTCGTTTGCCTTGATGCCGTTTGAACTGATTAAACTTGCACTTACACATCTCTTTAGTTCGCTACTGTGGCTGCTGAATTGACAGGACCTCGCAGATTTGATCTGGAATAGCTCGCGAGATGGTTATTGCTGACTCTGTGAGTTAGTCGGAAACACCCGTCAGAAGCAGAAACACACGAGGAGTCTTAAATACAGCGTATATTATGCAAAGCCGTGGAAATAAAGATGCAACAAAGAGCTATTAGCCTCATCTCTATAATGCGGTGTGAAAAGGTAAATGTCAGATTCGGATGATGCTTCGTTATTGAAGCGACAGAGGTTAGATTTGTTCTTTATTGTTTCTAATTTCACTTGTACAGAGCAGAGGCTTTCCGGATAACGACTTATTGTTTGGCAAATATAATGCTATTACGGGTAACGGGGTTGGCCCGGCTTCCTGGAATGTTCTCAAATCCAATAAAGAGCAGGACAGAGTCGCTAACGCTAGCCCAAACTCTGATACAGTCGAGTCAAGAGTTGGCTCTCACACATCGGGGTAATACCACGCAGTGCTTCTCTGACAAAATAAGATAACATTAGCTAATGATGTGCTCCATGGTCTTGGAATTAACAGTGCATTAGTGTTACTCTCGGTCGTAAGCTGATGACTTGAGCTTGACAACCATGCTAATGTTAAGCACACTGTTTAATCAGTTCTTCACGATTTTGCTCGGAAAATGAGGAATAAAAACATTTAAAAAAGAGCCCTTAAAACTCTCACATACAGTATGTGGAGGAATCAGAAGCTTGTCAGGCCTGCAATGCGCTGATGTGGGAAAAAGGTGGATATCGTGATATACGCAGTACCTGAAGTGTAATTGCCTCTGTGTGTAAAATACTCCGCAGTGGACGTGGGTGGAATTTGGTGTAGGACCAGATTCGCTGCTGCATGGAGGCAGGTGAGACAATAGATCTACTTAAAAACTCAAAAAAAAGAGGCCGTTTTGCAGTCCATTGGAAACACGAGGAGGATGCCAGAGGCAGCAGCGGAGCGATTGTTTATAGATCCCTAATTACGATAAACACTATGCAAATGTTCCTCTATTCCCTGCTTATAATTCATGAGAAAGCGTTGGTGGCCTTGGAGCTACAAAATAACAAAGGAACCCCCTCACAACGCTCCATGCATCTCTGAAACAATAGTTTTTGTTTACTATTCTCCCTCTTAGTAGTTTCTCATTGGTGCACGGTACGGCGGACACTTATTTTGGCCGCCTTTTTAAAAGCGTAAATAATTTAAGCATCCATCATAACAAGTTGCACTTCGTGGCTCCGAGGCTCGTTTTGTCCCCTGTACGCTGTCAACGTGGAGACATGACACTGATTCACCGGTACAGAGCGTTAGGCCACATATCACATCAATGAAACAGTAGCAAGACAAATGGCTCCGTGCGATTCACCGCTGGGTCTAATAGGATTTCAAATCACCAGAAGCATCACAAAGCCCGAGCAACAAAATGCGCTGTATAATGAACCGAACGCCGCAGTGAAATGACTTGGAGGAAATCAATTACACCTGAGCTAGGCACAAAATAGCGCGGAGATGTGTTATGGATGAAACACTCCTTTAAGATCTGTTTAATAGGGGGGCGCCTTCCAAGCAATGCCTCTGATTTAGTGGACGGCTGCCAGCTCTCGTTGGAGCGAAGCCAGCGATCTGTTTTGGGCCACAAACACTGTTTTCCCTCCGTCTTTTCCTTTTCTTTCTCTGTTGGGTGTTGGAAATATTTTTATGGGTCAGGATGAAAAATGATACGGAGAATGACTGCGCTCAAATCCCACGAACGACGACGACTCTTAGCTGTTTCACGGCGCACAATTATCCATCATCTGCAGGTAACTGTCCAAACGGTGGCCGCTGACAGTCATGGGGCGCCACGTGTGCGCACCTGAAGCCGACGTGCACGCGCCATCGGTTTCCTAAGGGGGGGAAACATATGGCGCGGTATAGAGCTGAACTTCTCCTGACATCTTTATACCTCAACCAAGGCATCCATCTATTTTTCCACACCATCTGCCGCAGCAGTTTAGATGTACGTGAGGAGAACGGTGACAAGCTATCTGCCCATCGCTGACATTTGGGACCGAGATCTGGAGAGTTTACCTAAAGCACTTAGGAGCCTTCGTAGCCCTGCGCTGTAACAGATGGCCTGCAGTATGGACCCTGAGGTTGACTGCTGGGTAATGGATAGACCTGTCTTTGCCAAGTACTGCGATCTGATCAAAGGTTGTTCTTATGCTAACGGTCACAGTTTGGGTCACTTTAATCTAAAGAGTGGAGGAAACAAAGACTCGGTTAAATGTCTTTATATCGCTGCACAGAACACCTGAAATATGTTTTTTTTTTCACATGACAGGCGTCATTCAGAATCAGCTGTGAGCATCTTTTATTAAAGGCAGTTGCTCTCAAGAGACTCAAAACTTGGCCTGTGAATAATTAAATGTCTTTGCCATGGAGGTTATTTTTGATCCTGTTTGTTTGCCGACTGTTAGTCAGAAGGATGTTCAAAAACAGATTCGTAATGAAATTTGGTGGAATATTAGGCCGTTGGCCAAATGAATAAATGTTCTATTTTAGGTAAAGATCCAGATTCTTTTATTTTTTGGTGTAATTTAGACAAACGTCTTTAAGGATCATGTTTCCAGTGACAGAATGTTTGGTTCAATATTACATGATTTTTGGACTAAATCTGCAACAATAACATTTAAATTTATATTTAAGAAGTTGCACAGTGTTTTACAATAAAACATATATTAAACGCAGTGAAACACAGAACTTAAGATATGAACAAGATTGAAAAATGGAGAAATAACAATAAATACTGTTGCTAAATCAATATATGGCAGCGACCTATTATTATTAATCCGTTTTTGATTCATCTGCTGATTTTTACCATCTTCACATTTCTGATTTTGCCTGATCATTAGTCCAAAAGCGCAAAAGTCAGAATCTGTGTAATATTTGCAAACACTCAACAGCTGTTTGAACATTTATTTGTGTTCATGTCCCAAGAATATTTAGAAAATACGCTAAATTGAATTATAACTTGTGTGCATGTTGGATTTAAGGGGCCGACTTTAGGTACTTTCACAGAATACTAACACAATGAGATGTCTGATCAATAGTCACCTGTAATGTGGATGTAATCACTGAGTTGGTTATGACGTGTATTAGAACAAACAGCCCGGTAAGTTCAGAAAATGACTTCAGCACACAGTCTGACGTCATCGTCACCTACTGGGTCCCAACAGCTTGTTTTTAAAGGGGCTCTACGTAGGAATGAGACTCTTCCCTTCCCTTCCTCTCTGTTGGCTTCACTGTTTGATGAAGGTGTTCAGTGGATTTCTTTGCGAGGGACTTGCATCACATTTTTCCGTGACAGTCCAAAGGATGTGTTTTTTAACGCACATCCTGGAGTTTCTTATCTCAGCGCCTCTCTGAGGACAGAGAGCAGCAGGAGCCAACATAAAGTAAAGAAACACAACACAGAAGCTCCGCAGAGCCCCTTTAAACTGCGGCGCGTGAATGTGTGGTGGTAAAAATAGCGTCCGCCTCTGCTAGTTGTTGTCCGGTCCGGTTAAAAGTTAATGTCTCACCTCGTGGGAGAGTCCAGGTGATCTGTTTGACCTACATGTTCGGGCAGAGCTATCAGGTTAGCGGTATCTGTTGTCATCTGATCGGCTCGCTCTCTGCCGGGCGGACGCAATCCACCGTCCATGATTTCACAGCAGCTCATTTTACTGAAGTCACATCTCGTTCCGGGTTCTGTCAGCAGCTCGCTGACAAACTGCTCTCCCCCCTCGTCTTCTCCGTTCTGTTTCACTTTCTCTGTTTCGTCCCGCTTCTCCGTCCGAGCTGTCATTAAGTTTGTCCGCTGCCAGCTTTCCGTCCACGCCATGTGTTTATGTATATACAGCATGTGGTAATCTTCTATGAGCATAAATACTGGACGTGTAACAGCACGTTTTGCACAGAAGAAGATTTCAATTGCCTATTTCAAATTTGTGCTGATGGTTAGCCATATGAGCTGCTTCCAGCTGTCAGATGAGTTCTTGTTTGCAGGGCTCCACCTGTCCAGCTCCATCTCTCCGCCGCTCTGTCTTTTCTCTCGCTTCTCCGTCTGCCTCCGCCGCTTTTCCTGGAGACGAGGCTCGGCTTGTAGAGCAGATAATTTATTCCTGTTTATCTCCCAACTCTGCCCTGTACCGCAGGGAAATGAGAGCTGGAAAAAACAGAGGGAAAGAGGAGGGCACGCCGCTGTTTTTCCTTTCATGTAATGCAGAAGACAGAAGCAAATGGATGACAGCTCCAGCTAGCGAGGGCCTCAGCTCGCTAAACATGCTCCAACACACAAAACACACACTTGCGTCCCAGCTGTGTGAGTGTAGAGTCAAAGTTTCTTTCCTCAGAGGCTCAGAAAACATGTTGTTTAAACCTCTGCATGTGCCGATCAGCTATTGTGCAGTTCGGAGACTCATACACAGTCTGAAACTCTCCGTGGAGCCTTTTAGTGCTTAACTGGCCGGGTTTTTAAGATGCAATTACTAAAAGCTTTCCTCACCATTAGAATAACACGGCACGGAGGTGGAAAGGAACCAGCCAGTGCATTAACTCAAGCATACGGTTTAATTTCCTTAAGAAAAGGGATGAAATAAAGGGCATTATTTTCATTTCGAAACCTTCTGAATGTTTTCTTGATCAGTCGATTTAATCAACTGGTCTGTAGAATGATTCCAGAACGACATTTTTCTTATATTTAGTGTCACCTAACGCACAAAAACGCACATATATAGAGAGTTTACAGCAATATGGCGAAGAGAATACCCGAGATTGTTCGACATGTTTTTACATTACATAGAAATTGGCTTTTTGTGCGATGTGGCGCCCCCCACTGTCATGAAAACCAATCCCATGTCTGAAACAACCTGACAGACGGAATGTGGGTGCTAGCTATAAACAAACCTCATTACATCATAACAATGTCAGGTGTTGAAAACTTGTATGTTGAAGTAAACATGTGTGACGCTGTGATCCGACCCACTGAAGATACACAGCGCAGAAACAGCTGATGGAGGCTGAGACGACATTTGATGATCTGAAATGATTTTCAAGCTGTTATTTTTAAGGTCACATAATGTTTAGTCAATTCTCAGAGTGGTTGTTGGTCAACTGTTTTGTCAATGAACAAAAAATCAATCAATCTATTTATCAGCTCAGCGTTGCAGCTTCACTTAATGCGCAATAGTGTAAATATTGTCATTTTAGGGTCAGTTAATATTGCAAATTTCTCCATTTTGGGAGTAAGAAAGGATTCTCTTATCGCTTAGCTTAGCTTAGCTTAGCTTAGCTTGGCTTAGCTTGAGTATCTCCATTGTGTGTCATTGTTCTTCTGCTAGTTTATAAACATTAATAGCCGCTATAGTTACTGCATATATTCAGATTTTACATGTACCCAACAATATATTAAGTATCACCTAGTTGTACCTGAGAAACAATAATGACTCTGACAAAAATAACAACTGCTGCTTATTTTGTTTTTATGTTTTCTGTTGTGTTTTTTTGTTGTTGTTGTTTCCCTTTTGTCCATCGTGCAGCTCGGTCCTCAGACTTCTGCTGCCACCTTAAGTATATTTGCGCTCACATCAGTGATGTTTTTAGTGTATTATTTGGGTGAAATGACACATCAGCCAGCTTTAAATGCTCCGAGCATATTAATGTGCGATGAATAATAATGCAGTTTGGGGGGAAATCATCATGTGTCATGATTTTACATTCTGAAAGGAACCATTCTGCATCATTTTAACTTGTGATTTATTGAACATTTTTCGCATAATACTTCTGCACTTTCTGTCATTTCAAAAGATATTTACCTGTAATACTTCAGTAGAGAATCTGAACTCTTGTCTGTGTGTGTGTGTGTGTGTGTGTGTGTGTGTGTGTGTGTGTGTGTGTCTGTGTGTGTCTGTCTGTGTGAAAACATTTAAAATATAAGGCAGAGCGCACTATATCTCCTGGTTCTCTATATATATCCATACATCTCCTACAAGCCAGATCGCTTTTATCAGTCTCCCAGAAGATCTGATACTAAATGTTGTGCTTCGTGTCTGTGTGTGTGTGTGTGTGTGTGTGTGTGTGT
>CAEMYA010000024.1:19850737-19882945 GCA_903131615.1 Diplodus sargus | reverse complement strand
TTGAACATGCCCTTCTGCTCTGAAGTCATACGTGTTGTGCAGGTTTGTAGGAGAAGCATCTTCAGATTCATGACATGAACTCAAGATGGCAGGAGAGCCGAAATGTCAGCGAGGGTGGAAAGAAATAAAGCATGTTTATTGTGCTTCAAGGTGTGGTGTGTAGGATTTAGTGGCAACCGTTGGCAGAAATTAGACATAATATTTATAATGATGTTTTCTTGAGTGTATGAAATAATAGTGTATAGTAATAAATAAGAATTATTGTGTCTTTGTTACCTTACAATGATCCAGTTATATCTATAAAGTTAGCAACATGTTTCTACAGAATGGACAAACCACTGGCTCCAGAGATGGCCTTTCCCAATGAGGGGTATTCAGTTGGTTGCCGTCTACAGCCTCACCATTAGATACCGCTAAATCCTATATACTGGACCTTTTATTACAAATTTAAGGTATTTTTACTTTACTTGAGAAAAATATTTAGAGGGAAATATTACATTTGTATTCCTTTAACTCTTCTAGTAACCAAAACATGCAAAGAATAGAATGATGCTACGTTATATAAATGTAAAATAGCTCGAGTTATCTCCATCCCGACCGATTCCAACAGTGAAAACACACCTTTATAAATGCATCAGTAATAATTACACAATAATCTGATCAATAACAGTAAACTGTGACACTCACAAGGTACTATATTTATTATTTATATGTTCTGTCTCTGACAGATTAAAGTTTAAAATCTCCACCTTTGCTCAATCCAACATCAAGATTCAGCTTTAATGTTCATTAGCTTATAGCAGCTAACATTAGCTACCTTTAGCACGTGACAGCTAAAGTCAGTTCAAAGTTTATGACTCGTTTCTACTTTAATTCTACACTCTAACATTTAGCATTATCATTTCATTTATACTTGTGGCCACATTTGAGCAAAAAATAAGCATTTTGCTGATAATAATTACATACTTTGACGTAAGTGACATTGTCAGTGCAGGGCTTTCACTTGTGACCGAGCATGTTATGTAAAAAGTCTTAATACAGAGCCGTCAATAGGCCTGTATTTACAGGAATAGCAATATGCCAACTTGACAGTAACGTAGCCCGAGCTGCATCTCTCTGGCTGTTGCTATCTTGGCCAAACACTCTGATACGCCTCTACTGACTGACATTTGAAATTAATCACATCCATTCACATTTTTTAGATATCGAGGGGGATATTAATGATTCCCTCTTACTACAGTGCTTAATGAAAGCCGTGTCCTTGAGACAGACGGGACGGTGCTGCGTAAATGTCAGCTCGGTGGCGGTGCTGAGCGGGCATATAGCGGCGCAGAGATACGGCGGTAATCCTTATAGCTGTGCCAAGGTCCCTTCAGCCTGTAGCCTCCAGACTCCCTGCAGAGGACGGGACTAATGATAGCCCCCGCTAATAAAGATTGAAGCTCCTGGCTCTCAAAAAACTCTATGGAAAATGGAGGGGAATCATGCGGCCCGGCTCGATTAACTTTAAGCTAAAGGCTCTGTGAGCATGTGAAGGATTATCCCTTGTTATGAGCTCACTTTATTGTAAAGTACTCGGCTGTTTCTCCGCCGTGGATTCTTGATTCTTCTGTCTTTTGTCTCCGGTCCCGACTGATAGATTTCCAGACCACTTAGAGTAGAGAGTTCATGCACCCGATCACTAAACGATCACCTTGAGTCTTCACCTCCATCCTGTCGCTGCTCATGTTACCAAACTAATCCATACGCTTAATTAATCGTCCTTTTTTTGCCACATTAATAGGTGTAAAATAACTGAGTGAATGAAGCCGACAGTGTTGTGTCCTGCTGCGCTGCACCTGCTTTGTCTGTCCTGTGCATGTAGCTGTCATGGATGCAGTCTGTCTGTCTGTCTGTCTGTCTGTCTGTCAGCATGCTCATATGAGGAGACGCCTGCCTAATCATGTCTGTTTTCTAACAGATCTACCTGTTTTTGTCTCTTTGTCTCTTTCGTGTCTTCAACTTCTGTATCCAATTCTGGGTATCTTCCATTATTTTTTTTTATTTTTTATTTTGGTTTTCTAAAACAAAATGCTTTGCACATTATCTGTTCTTCATGAAATGAGAGTGACGTCACGGCAACTTTTTCTTTTTCTATCTCTTTTCTTTTTCTTTTTTTTATTTGTTGAACTCATGCAAAAATGTTAACTTCTATCCAATTGTCTCTACATTCTTTGAGTAGGGGGGATGAGGCCCGTGAAGAATCCAAGTAATGATGTTACACATTAAGGAGTGGAGGTTGTGCAGTAAATTTACCCATATTTATTTATTTATTTACTTTTATTTACTCATTTATTTTGTATTTATTTTATTTTTCATGTATTATATAGATATTTATATATAAATATATAAGAATTACAGCTGGATTTCCAAGTCATCTAAAGAAAGCTCTGATTGTTTTCTTACTGTAGGGTTTTTCCAGTAAGTGTTTGGGAACACCTACATTAATAAATGTTAAATTTATAGTTATAATTAAACTTTAGTTAATAGTTTTATGACTGTTAAGAAACCATGAAAAGCTTAATAAACCAGTTATTAAGCAATTAAGGCTAATAAACAACAAGTGTTTGATTAAAGTGTTAAATAGCTCAATATTCCAACAGTCATCACTGTTACAGAGTGTTTGGTCAGTCAGCTGAGTCTCTCCTCCCGCTGCTCAGGCAGTAAAAGAGAAAATAATTGTTCTGGTATCCCGGCACACTTCATCCAATCAGGACAGAGAGCTGCATAAAGAGGCGGTCCTGTCTGCAGAGAGCAGGATCCTCCTGTTCGCTGCTTCGTCAGGAGATTATCTCTGCAGGAGGGAGCTAAAACAACCACAGTGCTAACAGCAGCTTCACCGTATTATTTAACCCTTCACTAAGTCTTATAAACATTCACTGCCACTTAACAATATACTATTGGTTAAAGGTGCAATATGTAAGAATTAACCACATGATAAATACTCCAAACAAATCAGGGCAGCATGTCACCAGAGTAGCTAACTGCTGCTAACTGTATCCCGCTCAGGGCTGTAGCTACTGTTAGCTCGTTAGCTCGGCAAACCGTGCAGCTAGCCAGAGAGTTAGCTGGTTAGCATGCTCAACACAATACATAGACGTTTTTAACTCAAATTCTTACATATCGCACCTTTAATAAATGGTTTATAAAGCATGTTTTTGTTTGCTAACAGTCAAATAACTACTAACTAATGTCTGATTAATCTTTCCATTTATTAATGATGGGTATTAGAAAGTGTTGGCAACCTTTTTTTATCGTTTATTACTATTTTCACTTTTTAAGTAGAACATTTGTTGCTCCTTACGTTCCTGTTTTCTTTGATAGCTTTAGTTTCCTGCAGTGTTGAGTTTAGTTGAGTTTATCGACTATGTTTCTGCTCTCTGTCTGCCCTCCCTTTCATTCTCTCCTCCCATGCAGAGATGTTTGTCCGTTCCTCTCTCTTTCTGTTTCCTGTCTTTTGTGACCCTGGGGTATCCTCTTCTTCTTCTTCTTGTTCTTCTTCTCTGGTCCTCCGACATCCGATCTCTTTTTATTTATTTTTCTCTTACTTTTGAAGCACCTACTTTCTGAATGGGCCTGACTCTGGTATATAGCCGTGTTTTTAAAATAGATCCATGTGTTTTCTTCTTCCTCGCTCCTCTTTTCTTCCCCCCTTTTTCCCCTCCTTCCCCCCGAAACCCTCTTCTAATCTTCTCTTTATCTCCACTCCCTGTCTTTTTCCCGTCCTCTTCCTCCCCCCCTTCCTTTTTTCTCTTCTTCTTCTTCTTCTTCTGCATTCTGTCTGCACCCTGATGTGTAGGAGCGACAGACACATGTACATAAGTTTATTAACTTATAAACATGCACATACTACCTCACATATCTCTCTTTTTGCTCGCACTCGTTCTCTCCCGTTCTGCCTCTTTCATGCTGTCTTGGTGTTCTTTACTTAATGTGTCCAATGATCACTCTGTAATTGCCACAACACCTTAGTAGAACCCCTCGATCCACTCCTGTCCACATTTCCAACTCATTTGATTACACACTGTTATCAGTTATGAATCCTATGTATTGTACAGTATCTTGTTGTACAATGTGGCTGTCCTTTGCTACATTGCCTGTCATTGTCTTGAAGAGAAGCAGAGCTGCCTCTCTCTCTCTCTCTCTCTCTCTGTCTCTCTGGCTATGTCTCTCTCTCTCTCTCTCTACCACTTGCTCTATCCCTCTACCTGTCTAGTCTCGCTTCTCTCTCTCTCTCTCCGTCTGCCTTCGCTGTCCTCAGTTCTCCGTTCTCTTCTTTGTGTTCCTCCACCATTTTTTATCCCTCTTGAGTCGCCCAGGCATGCGAGTGACCTATGAGTTCAGTCTCTCGATGCATCTCTCGTTTAATAAATAGTCAGCCAAAAAGCTCTGACAGATGCAGTATTGGATACAACTTGCCACTTTAGTTGTTCTTCTCATGGGGGACACACGGTTAGCAGGCAGGGCCTATTGATCGGCCCCGCTATGATGCATACGCTCTCTCTAAAACGAGCCCATCTAGAGGCAGAAGCACCTCGAGGCACGGAAATCTGAATGAAGTAAAGTTTCCCACCAAAGTTTTCTTGTAAAGTTCAACATGTGTAGTCATTGTTAGAGGGGGTTATTGTATTTATACGACTAAAATCAAAGAATGAAATCACTTATTTTTCATGTTTAATGATGATAAATGATTTTTAAGAAGAGAAACTGACTATAGGTGTCATGTCCTGGTTGAAACGACACTCAAGAGTTTGTCACTTTATTATTTGGAGTAGGCAGCTCACTCTGATTGGTTGAGCTCAACACAAGATTTGTGTCTTTCTGTTTGAATCATCAGTACCATACAGTAATTGGGACTAAACTTGAAATATCCCTTTTGTAATTTTCTGTAAAAACCCTGAAGTTCATTCTCCCCCTTCCTGTTACCTCTCCTCTCTCTTCTTCTTCTTCTTCTTTCTTTTTATCTCTCTCGCCCTCACTTCCTCTCTCAATCTCGACCTTGCTTTCTGCCTTGCTCTTCCTCCTCCTCTTCTCTCTCTTTCTCTCTGATTCTCCCTCACTCCTCCCCCCCTCCTCCCTCTTTTTCTCCACCTTTCTTCTCCTCGCTCCCTTCCCCACTTTTCTCCTCCCCTCACCTTACCCCTTATCCCCCCACCTCTCCTCTCTACCCCCGGCTCTCCTCCTTTCCCAGTGCGCCGTGTGCCCCCTCGTTTCTCCATCCTCCCCTCCAACCACGAGATCATGCCGGGAGGGAGCGTCAACATCACCTGCGTGGCCGTGGGTTCGCCCATGCCCTACGTCAAGTGGATGCTGGGCACCGAGGACCTCACGCCCGAGGACGAGATGCCGATCGGACGGAATGTGCTGGAGCTCAACGGCGTCCGGGAATCTGCAAACTACACCTGTGTGGCCATGAGCAGCCTGGGCATCATCGAGGCCACCGCTCAGGTCTTAGTGAAGAGTAAGAGATTCTCTAATTACATGATTAATCATTTTGGCTGTTGGAGAGAGAGAAGGAGGGAGGAGAGCGCCTCTGTTGTTGCTTTATATGAGGATAGATTTGTGTATTTCCACCTTTTTCATATAATTCGATACTCTGGATTTCCAGAATGTTATTTTCAGATCCGAAAACAAATTTCCCCTGTTCTTCACCTTTGATAGCACGTATTGAAAGTATGATTGAGGCGCATTCATCATCACGAGTTTATCATTGAGACCTGGCTGTGCGGAAGGTCATTTAATATTGTAGGAGGGATGGTCAAATAAAGCTCTCTAATTAATGTGGTGCACTCTAATATCCTCAAAATGTTGATTAGATTAGATGAGATCCAACTGAATTGTAGTACTATTACAACCGAAAGCAGTTTTTGCTAGATACTGCAGACGGACACAAAGGGCGTACAGATATATATGAACAGAGATGGAGATAAACCAATGCACAGCGGAGGTAACTGATCCTTTAATTAAAGCGTTTCCAAGTGGTATTGTTGTTCGTGCTGCTGTTGCAAAGACAACGGGGTCATTTCTGTTTGCACCAGGTTCACAAATAACAACAACACAAGACAAAACACGAGTTTATTCAGTCGTTTAATCTGTAATCTCCAAGCCCTGCACAAGGCAGCTTCAGAAAGTGAGTCTGCTGGGAAGACTAGTCTATGATAATACAGGATTATAGGAAGAGGTGATAGTTCAGTTTGAATAAATGCAGTCACAATATGTCATTAATGCAACAGTAGTAGGCACAAAGTGACCTGAGTTTCCTCTCTGTCTAATCTCCAGCTTTGCCAAAGCCTCCGGGCACACCCATCGTCACGGAGACCACCGCCACCAGTGTGACCATCACGTGGGACTCCGGCAACCCGGACCCCGTCTCCTACTACATCATCCAATACCGAGCCAAAGGGCCGGACAGCAAGTTTGAGACGGTGGACAGCATCACCACCACCCGCTACAGCATCGGGGGCCTGTACCCCAACACGGAGTACGAAATCAGAGTGTCGGCCTTCAATAGCATCGGCCAGGGGCCGTCTTCTACTCGGGTGGAGGCCCGCACCGGAGAGCAGGCTCCGGCCAGTCCTCCCCGGAACGTCCAGGCCCACATTATTTCACAGAACACAGTGATGGTCCGCTGGGAGGAGCCGGAGGAGCCCAATGGACAGGTGGGACGAGCACTGAAACAGCTCTTTTCTTTATCATCTTTTCAGTGGAGGAAAACACGCAGTGGGCGTTCTTTTCTTCCAGACAAATTGTTCCAAACATGGTGGTAATTATCTGCTGCAAAACAAGTTTGTTCTTTACAATGTGTCGAATAAGACAAACGTCGTTAAAGACAGTGTTTTTGGCGTGACAGCTCCCAGAACCCACATCCAGACAATCTACAGCTAAAACATATAAAAGCACTTACACCCTCGAGCGTCTCTCAGCTCCAGTCTGCAAGTCATAAAGTAACGCTCAGCACACGGAGTCATTCAGCCCCTAAATGTTTAGTTTTTACTATAATTCAACAGAAGTTTTTACGGGAACATATAAAGAGACTGATTGAGTAAAAATTAACACTGTTATAGTTTAAAACTGAAGGACATTGTTCCAAAAATGATTTAAAAAGGTCCTACAGTTTTACAGTGTATATATCTAAAACAGAACAAGTACAAGATGAGTGTGAGGTTTCTATGTCACACACATTTGACATAACATTTAACTTGAACTTATCATCGACTGACCACATTTCAAAAATTGCCCAAAAGCTCACACGAGGTTAAAACGATAAAGCTTTAATAAAATTCACCACTGGGAGCTTTATTCCAACGCGCACGTTCGTGTCCGCTGCACCGATTGTGTCTTGCCGGAGATTTCCCTCCTGTAACTCCCTCGCTACTTTCCTCACCCTCTAAAGAAAGAAAAAGGTAATTGGACTGTCCTCTCTAAGTTAAGAGCGCTCCCTCTTGAGGCCCATTTCCTTTTTCCAGCCTACCTAACCGTGCGGTAGGTTCGCAAAAGTACACGACTGAATTGAGTGCATATGGGGATTATGGATATTAAAGAGTAATAACAGGAGAGGTGGTGGAAGGTGGAGGTGGAGGTGGAGGGCACGGCAGCAGGATTACACTCTGAACTGCCCATAAACAAAACCCCTATAGGAGGACGTATAGTGATTATATCTTAAGCATTACAGCATGTGGAGAGTTTTTATTGGAACTCTTCTGAGATTTATCAATCAGACGACCTCTACAATGAGCAATTGAATCCGCACGACCATCTGGATTTAAACCTCGTTCGCGGACGGTGACCTTTGCCGTGATGAAGTTTTGTTGAAAGACGGTATTATGGATTATCATGGATTGAGCTTAAAATCTGACCTCTCTGTTGTAGGTTAAAGGCTACCGCGTGTACTACACCATGGATCCATCGCGGCCCATGAACGAGTGGCAGATCCACAACGTCCAGGACAGTGTGATCACCACCATCCAGAACCTGGTGACCTCGGAGACCTACACCATCCAGGTCCTGGCCTTCACCTCTGTGGGGGACGGACCCTTCTCAGACCCGGTCCATGTGAAAGTCATGCCTGGAGGTCAGTGTGTGTGTGTGTGTGGCTGTGAATGTGAATGTGAATGTGCATCAACATAATCATTAGTCTGTATAAGCTATCGCATTTATCTGGCATGCCGCTGCATAAATAACATCTACGTAACGGACTTCATTTATTCATGTGCAGGAGAGAAGTGGTTGTTTTTCGGCTGAGTGCGTGCGGCGCAGTTCAAATGACTCATTATTTGTGTGTGTGCATGTATACAAACTGTTAAGTAGCTTATTTGAGTGACTTATGCGAAGTTTGTTAGCCGATCCGCTGTGAAATGCTTTTCTGCGAATAAGCTTGACCTGTCAGGAAATGTGACTGCTTTAAAACGAATAAATTCCACCTGCTGGGACGGAAGCTGTGCACACTTCTGAAAAGGAAACAGGGATTAAGAGCCAGACACGTCCCTCGTAGCTCGCCACTGCTCATGTCGCTGTGACAGCTGCCGTCGTGGGTTTTATGAGAAGGGAGGGACGCGGGGATGATTACTCTGATGGCATTACTGGTTTAAATTCCCGTGTAGCTCCGGCTACTGCTACACCATGAGATGTGCCTGAAAAGTCTCTCATTTCCCAGAATATTTAAAAACTGCTCAAAAATGCAAAAAGGTTTGTGCACTTATGAGTCACCTGGTTCCAAATTCATTCTTGATTCCATTACGACTTCAAACCACCTTTTTCTGCTGCGGTTACATGGACGATATTTAATATTAAGATAAGATTTTATAAGATAAGTTGAACCGTTATTGAAATTCAGTTTGACTCAGCACACAGTAGCAAAAAGTGTCAGTGTGAGAGTAAGAAGTGAAAAATAAGCTGGAGAATAAAATCACAATATACTCAAATGAATAAAATAGAATAGATACACTGCTGAATACTTCACATGGATCTGTGTGCGTCTTCTATTTGAAGTCATTATGATTAAAGAGTCCAACTAAACTCTTTACATAGAAGCTTAATAAAGTGATCCGATGAGATGTGTGCCTACTATACGTGCAAATGCTTTTAATATGCTGTAACTTCTTTGACATGCTCAAAGTGGCGTCGCCTTCTGTGAAGCTTCTAATCTACCAGAAATATAATAGAAAAAAAAGGAGTAGGAAGTGTTATTTGTACAACTTTAATCAGAAAATGAATATGAAAGAAAGAAAGAAAGAAAGAAAGAAAGAAAGAAAGAAAGAAAGAAAGAAAGAAAGAACTATTACAGCTAAAGTAGCAAAACAAACATCCGTAGCAGAGACTTAATTATAATCTCACACTCGCAAACAAAACTCTGCTCCACGACCGTGTGCGAGCGGTTTAATCAGATGTGACTGACAGAAGCGTTACCCTGCCTACATAATTCCAGCTCCCATATCAGGGATATCAATAACGATAATACACTTCATTTCAAGGGCACTTTTTCAGGAACAATTACAGTAAAACCAACAAAACCTGCGACACGGAAAGAAAGAGCATAACTCTCTGAAATAATGAGGTAACCAGACCTGAGAAACATAACACTGCAAACATAATAAAACACTCTTTAAGGGATTAAATGCAGATATTAAAATGAAGGATTAGGGATGATAATGATTAAACATTACCGGATTAAAACGCAGGTAAAACCAACAGAGATCGCAACAAATACATCAGAAAGTGATTGAGTCATTATTTTCTTTTAAGCAAAGTAGTTCATCATTGTGTTTGCATCTTCTTCCTGATGTCTTTCTCTATCACAGGTACACGTTTGGTTATATTTCACTGCAGCAAAGTGGAGAAATCTCACCTCAGAATCACCTCCAAAATCAATAAACTCTATTTACTTTGTTTTTACATGGAGCATAGATCCTGTAGATGGAAACATGTCCAACATAGTTCACATACTCTTAATGATCATGTGCATCCCTGCGCAGGATATAAAACAGACACAGCGGGTAAAATTAGAAAAAAGTAAGTTTTAAATTAAATTCTGATTGTTGCGTGGAAACGTTTTAGCTTTATTAAATAATCAGTGTAGTTCTAGCTCTGGCAGATAATTGTGTGTTCTTGTAGAATCCCATCACTCAGTGAAAAGCTGTTTAAGAAACAAGGTTTTCAACGCAAAGTCAAAGACTAGGAGGTAAAAGAATACGTTCAGATGCGACGGCGTCCTGGCTGACTGTCTGCTCGTGTCCTCCTCTCAGTCCCCGGCCAGCCAGGCAAATTCAAAGTGGGCAGAGTGACAGACACCAGCATCGAGCTGACCTGGGAACCTGCTTACACCAAGGAGGGCATCGTCAACTATGAGCTGCTCTACAAACCCGTCAAGTTTGGCAGCTTGGTGAGACCTCTTACTCTCTTTTTTTTTCCATATAAATCTGTCTGCTGAGTAGATTTTCTAACCCGACAGTGAGGATGAGAGGACGGATAAAAGAGGAAGTTAAAAAGATTAACCCAGGCGTCCAGCGACAGTCCTCATCTCTTTTTTTTCACCCCGACTCTGCTTTAATGTCGTCTTTTCACTCCCCTCTCGTCCTGTCCTCTGCTCCCCTTTTCTTCTTCTTCTCTCTCTCTCTCTCTCGCAGGAGAAGCTGACCTTCGGGCCGAGAAATTCTTACACAGTTGAGGGTCTGAAAGCCAACACTGAGTACTCCTTCTCCCTCGCCGCCATCTCATCCAAAGGCATCGGAGCGTTTACCAACGAACTGGTGCAGAGAACGTCACAAGCCAGTACGTCTCCATTCCACCGGGTTCACACACACACACACACACACACACTGAGACGCCCTGATCGTTGATTAAATAATGTCTTTATGTGTGAGTCTTGTACACTATGTTTTATTCAAATGTTTTGTCCCCGACACACACGCAGCTTGTAGTGCATTGTCCTCAGCTCCTGACCTGGTGGAACCTGGGACGCATCTTCACATCTATCTCATTTATCAGCCCATCTGTCCAGCACCACCTCCCATCCATCCATCTACGTTTGACTGTGCCTTTCTTCCTCCGCTCAGCCTCTCGCTTTCTTACGCAGCCAAAGCATCATGACAGATGGAGATGGAGCACCGATTAATGTCCCGCTCTTCCTTTTCTTCACCCTCCTTTCACTTTTTTCCACTCTGTCAGTGTCTAATGTCTTTGAAAGGGCGAAACTGTCTGCCACTTACTGGCTAGCAGCCAGTGGCGAGGAGCATTTAAGGGACGGCGGCTGGCCTGCTGTGTTGACAGGTAAGTGGCGGTCAGTCTGTATTTTATCCAACTCTGAACTTAGATTCTTTCCCTCGTCGCCGTTTTCTCTTTTCCTTCTTCCTCCGCGAGCGCCGACACAGTCGAATAAGCTCATATTGAGTCGTTTCCTGTCTGCTTTCAAGAAGGAATAGAAAAGAAAAATGGGGAGGAAACTGAGAAAATGGCGCGAGGGAAATAATTTTTAAAAATAGTCGAGATGGAGAAAGAGAGACCTGAAAGTCCTGCAGGTTGTGGTGCCGTGACACTTCAGCGGTAAGTTTCTGTCAAGTATTTACAGACACAAAAGATTCATATTGACCCCTTTTCTACCACGACAGCTCTGGTTCTGGAGGCGGTTCCATTTAGGTTTATTTCGCCCGCATTTCCACTCATTGATGCAGCGAACAGTGACCCGTAGAATACGACACGCCCTCTTGGGTTTGCACTTCATATCAAGAGGAAAAAAAAGGGCTATATTTTCGTGTCCAGCTTCTGAACTGACTTGGGTCGAAAAAACCTCTGAACTGTGCAAATTAAATGCACGGAACCGTTTCCATGTTGGTATAAAAGGGGTATCCGTGTATTAATAACCAGATTATTTTCAGACACGAGTGTGCTAAACGTCTTTAGCTTGTCTGCTATTCTCTGTTTACCTTCAAAAAGAAAGAGACACCAAGGTGGTACATCGGAGGAGGTGGCAGAAGACGAGGAGGAGGAGGAGGAGGGTTCAGGAAAGGGAAGGTGCCAGATAAGCAGACTATTTCATGCAGCAGATTTCATTTCCCAGGGAGGTTATGTGTGCTTTGTTATCGCCAAGCTTTGGTGCACATCTAGATTGTCCCCCGAGGCCAACAGAACAGTGGCTGTACGGCTGAGTGGATAGATACTTGAACCTGTCAGCTATGACTATTACACTCCCACACATACACACATGCTATACACTCCCGAGCTCATGCACGCCTCAGCTGGGCTCGCCACCGTGTCTGTGTACTTGTGTGTGTGTGTGTGTGTGTTTGCTGTTTAAGGAACATTTTATAGGGTGAGTGATAACAGTTCAGAAATCTGTGGTGATGAAGTCGATGTTTGGCTTTCTGTCCTCGTGTTTGTTGCAGTAAATATCCCGGCCGGCTTCTGATTCAATTCTTGTCTACGATTCATCGCTCCAGCCTGACTTTCAGTATCCGTCTGAGTGCCTTTCTCTCCCGGGTTCCCCTGTTTTTTGTTTTTTTTACCCACCTCCTAAATCCTCTCTGCGCTGTGTGAGATCTGTTTTAGTTTGTTTGTTTCTTCCCTCTGTGAGGACCTTCCCCTAGTCAGCGGTGGAAAGTCTCAGACCACTCTATTATCCCAAGGACTCAAGGATTATGCCACCATGGGGGCTGCTGTTCTGAAATGTGTATATTTGTCCGTGCTCCTGTACATCCCTGCTTGAGTGTGGAATACTTTTATCTGTGTCTCATTCATAAATCTGGATCCTTGTATGCCACGAGCCACGGCCAAAGGATACGACATAATCGTTGGGTAGTAGATGCACATTCTCCTTGGGTGTAATTAAGTTGTCCACTCAGGGTCGATACTCTCGTCTCTGGTTTATTTCATTAGGCTCTAAGCATAACATTATGCTTTTACATTATGTGGTCACCCCCCCGCTTTGTATGCCTGAGTCTCATGTTTGTCTCTTTCAGTTCAGTTTACCTTAGTTTCTTATTGTTTCCTTTCTATCCTTATCTTCTATCCTTTTGCTTTTTCAACCCCCGATCTCTTGGGTCTCTCCTAAACTCTTTGCCAACTGCCCCTCTTGCCCCTTGTCCAATCAGAGCCCTCCGCTCCGCCCGAGGGCGTGTCCTGCGAGAGTGCCAGCTCCACCTCGCTGAGAGTAAGTTGGAGGCCCCCTCCGGTGGAGGGCCAGAATGGCGAGTTGGCAGGTTATGAGCTGAGATACCGGAGAGTTGTTGGGGAAGGCGGCGGAGGTCAGGGCCAGGAGGTGCAGGGGCGGCCTATCCCGGCCCAGCAGGGGCAGACAGTGTTAGAGGGGCTGGAGAAGTGGAGCTGGTACAACGTCAGCATGGCAGCCTACACTGCAGAGGGGTCTGGACCCGAGAGCCTGCCGGCGCTGTGCAGAACTGATGAGGACGGTAAGAGTGAGGGCCGTAGATCAGACCTAATCAGTATTGATTGTCCAGCTGATTATTTACTGGCTAGACTGTTGGTCACTTAATTAATTCAGCATTTGTGTGTGTGTGTGTGTGTGTGTGTGTGTGTGTGTGTGCGAGTTCAGTTCCCGGAGCGGCCCCCCGTCAGGTGGACGTCCAGCCGCTCAACTCCTCTGCACTTCGAGTGACATGGCGGTCGGTGTTGCCAAGGTTACGGCAAGGCCAGATCCGCGGATACCAGGTGCACTTCAACCGCGCGGAGAGCGGTGAATCACGAAACCTTCCCCGGATCAAAGACGTCCTATTGGACGAGGCCCAGGTGACGTCACGGCTGAATATTCAACATGATTCGATGAAGGCCGTTTTATTTTATCATTAAACATCGTCGCTCTCCCCTTTTGTCCTTTGACTCACTCCCATCTGTCTCGGCTGCCTGCGGGGTGTGTCTCGTCTCCGGGATAAGATGGAGGAGGATGACTCGACTCAATATGTGAGTGCAGACTCCCCATCCCCTCTTCTCATTATAAACGAGCGCACTATTAATACACACGCAGAGACGGTCATGAAATCCCTAATTTAGCCACTGATATGTAATTTATTGATTCATTCTTACTGATGCATAACCAAGAAGAAACGTAATGAAGAGGTCTGTTTGTTAGCGGTAATGTGACGTGTCACTGGTTTGTGTTTTCCTCCGCAGGAGATGATCCTGGCGGGTCTGAAACCAGAGACCTTGTACTCCATCTCGGTGGCGGCGTACACCACCAAAGGGGATGGAGCGCACAGCAAAGCCAAGCTGGTGCAGACCCTGGGGATCGGTAAGCATATGCCGCGTATACAGTTCAGCGCACTGGATTTAGTAACATACTCGAGAATTGATCTAACAGTAAGCTGCACCAGGAGCAGGGCAGTAAATAAACAGCCGAATCAATTCTAATTCTTGTACAAGATCTACATGATATATGTTTTTATATATGTATCCCCATTGATTTTCTGCCGCCTACGCTGTCGTTTCGCAGTGCCCGGCCCCCCCTCTCTCTGGGTGCGTCCAGGAACGGGTCCGTCAGTGGTGGTGCGGTGGGCTCCTCCGATGGAGTGCTCTGAGTCAGGCTCCGATAGCCGGGGGGCCCCGCTGCAAATCCTGGGCTACCGCCTACAGTTTGGCCTGAAGAATACGTCTTTAGACACCACGGTGGACTTCACCAATCGAGAGAAAAACTTCACCGTCAGAAACCTCTCCCCGGGCTCCTCCTACGTCTTTGTCCTCTCCGCGAAGAGCCGGGCAGGCTACGGAGATCTAGTGCAGCAAGAAATAACAGTTCCCATGTTCCCACCCTCGGGATACCCCAAAATATCTGACTTTATCAACGCCACCTGCTGCTCCCTCCAGTTCTCCTGGCTGCCCCCTGCTCCAGAGGAGTGCAACGGTGTCATCACGGAGTACACCGTCGCTTACAAAGAGGATACAAGCCCCAAACCCTCCGCCGACCCCGCCGGCCCTTCATCCTCACCAGCCCCCCCTTCTCTCCCGTGGCTGATCACGGTACCGGCGCGTGAATCCAGCTACACCATCCTGGGCCTCAATCACAGCACAGCCTACGAGGTGCAGCTCAGAGCCCACAACAAGGCGGGGCCAGGCCCCTTCAGCCCACCTGTGGTGAGCCGAACCCTGGCCTTTGAAACAGGTAGGGCCGGCCTCAGGCCGCAGGAACAACCCTTCACCTTGTAAGCACTGGTGCAGCTTCACATCTCCCCTTAATGTGGATTTCACTCCGATACACTAAACTAAACGAAGTCTGGGCCAGTTCTTACAGGTCGGCCTTTCACCCGTGAACCTCAGAGAGGCCGAGAACTGCAAAAGTCCAGGGGAAACACGACTACTCCCCCCAATCTTCTCCACTCACTCACTTATACCTTCATCACCTACCCTTCACCACCAGTGGGAGCAGGCTGAATGTTAATGGATGTTTGCCTCGAGAGCACTGCTTATCACAAACCCTCAGGTAAAAGTCAATACAGGGGCAGAGTATACAGTATCTAATACGGAAGGTAAGTGTTCAGTCTGAGTTCAAGTGAGTGTGGCGTCTGGCGCAGTATCTGCAGGTAAGCTTTTTTTATCAGATAGACCTCCACTTTCACCTTTTTTCCGAAAAGCCTTCGCTGACATGCTGAATTCTGAGTCTAACAAACACGACCTAACACTCTGAGAATGTGGCATGTCACATTCCTGCAGCCGCTCTGTCTGATACTTGTACTTACTCTCGCCATCCACTCTCCTCATCACCTGCCCATCCGCCTAACCGTCATGAATTCTTCCCCCAGTAACAGATCTCACTGACGTGTCCTCCGTTTTCACAGGTTGTTTTGCCGTGAGAAAGCAAGAGGAGCCGTCGATTCGAATACCGCTTCACCACACGTGACTGTGTTTTTCCTTTCGTTTGTTTGTTTGCTTTCCAGATGTGCCGAGGAACTTCTCAGTCAATCTGGCCACTAAGACCAGCGTTCTTCTGACGTGGGAGTTCCCGGAGAGCAGCAACCCCTACCGCTTCACTGTATGTACCCGTGTAGTAACTTATGTCTACATAATTTATAGCATAACGCAGCACATTATGTTGCAACATTCCCCAGACGCTTCCTGATTATAATACCTCACATTATCATGAGTTTATGTATTTTTAGTATGCGTGGCCCCAAAATGACTTTTACTCCCCACTGTGGACGCTTTGAACTCCGAGCAGCCTCTGATCCATCTGTGGGATGTTTGTGGTGTTAGAACCATTTACACAATAGAAAATTTGTTGTAAATAATTTATCTTTTACTGTTTTGATTTGCTAAGGATTAGCAGCTCCCTGGTTTTATTACAGCATGCCTAGAGAGCACACTTTGACCCTGCTTAAGATGCTGAGCGGACCATTCTTAATGTGCTTATCGTATCTGTGCAGTATATTTTACTAAATGTTTCGACTCTACTGATGAAGTGGGCATCTTTAGGAAAAAGATGGAGCCACACAACTATCTAGAACTTCATGGAATAATGCCTTTAAAAGTTTCCTGAAAATGAAATTTTGTACAACCAGCACCTTTGGGCTCACCAGTTAACATGATGTACCTTTTTTGTTTAATGCACAAAAGTGTATAAACATTACTGAGCATTTGAGGTACAGAAAGACAGATTTTGTTGTCTTTTGAACAGAGCTCGGCTAGCTGTTGTCCTTGTTTCCTGCCTATATGCTAAGCTAAGTTAACTGGCTCATGGTGGTACAGATATTTGAGAGGCTCCTCATTGAAGGAACCTCTCACATGCTTGTATGCTAAATCTTAGGCTAGCAACAGCAGCCGGCTAACTTAGCTTAGCTTTGAGACTTAGAAACAGGGAGCAACAGCTAACCTGGCTCCGTCCAAAGTCAGCAAAATCTGCACAACATTTTGGGAAATGTGCTGAACTTTTTCTGTCAGATATGGAGTCAACTGGGGCAATTTTGATGTAAAAAAATTCCTTCATTGATTTGTTTTTTTTTATTAATTCGGCTCAACTGCGGCGAGAAAGTATCTGAACTCATTCACATTCTATGAATGAAAACGAGCAATGGAGGAAAAAACATCCAAATGCACCTGGCTGCCCTTTACTCAACACATCAATAAACAACAAACATCGATGGTCTGTCAGCTACAGTTACTGAATAATGCTTACTGTTGCACTGGAAACATTCACCACTCCAGTAAATAGGATGGATCTCAGGTACGTGTTCGCGACAGGTAACCCTCTCCTGCCTCCAGGTGGAGTACAACCGACTGAAGATGGAGGTGGACGCTCGTCTGAGAAAGGCAGTCATCCCGAACCTTCAGCCTGACACCAGCTACGACTTTAAGATCACTGCGCCGGAGGGCAACATGGGAGGCCTTCGCCACCGCATCTCCGCCAAGACCTCCCCGCCGATCACCATCCGCCGCCCTGAGATCGACCACGCCCGCGACACCGAGACCACGGTCACCATCATCCTGCCGTCTCTGGAAACTCGCAGCCCCGTCAAGTGAGATCAAAGTTTTCACATGTTGTTAAGTGTTTGAGATAGTCCAGATGTGGTGGGGAACGATGATAAACTGCCTACCCGCCTGAAAAAGTGGGCGAAGAAACGTGCAAATAGTTTGAGACAGGTTTGCTGTTGTTTGGTGTTACACTGTCTGTCCTCCTCTGCTCCCACAGGAATGTTTATGTTGTTGTGGTTCCGCTGAGGAGAGCCCGCGGCGTCATCAGACACCTCAAGAGCCCAGATGAAATGGACCTAGAGGAGGTGAGAACCACAACAATGACAGCAGCCACTGATGTCTGTGCCTGGAAGGAGGGAAAGACCTATAAACACACACACACACACACACACACACTGCTAGGAACTCCTGGCAAAGCTTACCCTTTATAATTCAATATCAGTGTTTGAACATTAGTCACAGATATTGGAAGGACTCAGTTTTCTTCTCCGTGTTTTTCTCCTCAGCTGTTAAAAGACATCAGTCAACGGCAGAGGGATTCTCGTCAGCAGAAGCAGGTGGACCTGCGCCGCGCTTACATCACGGCCCGTTTCACACCTGCCACCCTGCCAGCCTTCTTCACCCTGGGGGACCAGCTGGACTACGGCGGCTTCGAGAACCGAGCTCTAGACCCAGGGCAGGAGTACGTGTTCTTCATCCTGGCGGAGCTCAACTCCACAACCGGGGTAAAACAAGCCACCGTTGTCACATCTCCTTTATAACCACTCCCTCCGTCCACCCGCTGCCTGCGTTCCTCTCCTGCAGCCTGTCACTATACATCGTAATCAATAAGGCCTCGCTGCTAAAACAATAAAATGCACGCCAGTCAGAGTGGTGTAAGCAAAAGGCAATAACCTTCACGTACTTCCATCACCGCCGCTAATAAAGAGTGAGCGTACCCACAGTGGCAGTGGAGACTATATTGCCCTGTGCGCTGCTTGTATATGTGCATTCGAATTGGGAGAGACTTAAATATACAACAAGATAGATTTTTATTTTTATTAGATGTTGTTTTTTAAGGGGCACATTCAGCCACCTCTCTTTAGAAGTCCCTCAGAGCTAATACTGAAACATTAAGCATTATAAAAACTCATTAAATGCAAGTGAGCTTTGGTAGATTCTTAGTTTGATCAGATAGCGGTCAAAAATATTTTGAAACAAATTACTGAGAAATAGCAAAACACACTCGTCTCTTTGATAAAAAGTCGTGCTGCTAAAGCTGAAATCATTCAATCTGTTATCTTTAACCTCCTGAACATGTGGCTGCGTGTTTGTTTGCAGAAAATGTACGTGGCCAGTCCCTACACCGACCCCGTCATCGCCCCGGATTCAGACCCCCAGCCCCTCGACGCGGGCGACGGTCTGATCTGGGTGGTCGGACCCGTCTTGGCCGTGGTCTTCATCATCTGCATCGTCATCGCTATCCTGCTTTACAAGAAGTGAGTGGGAAAGATGAAGTCTGTGACACAAAATGCCAAAAACCATGAGACAGAGAGCTGGCCAGTTGAGATTATGACCTTTTAATGTCAGTAAATCCGCGAGTCTGTCGCTCGAGCCCGTATTCATCATCACTGTCTTCGTCTGGATCAAAAATATCTACTTAAGTTTAATGATAAAACACGTCGGCCTTGTAGCTTAAACGGGAGTAAGTAGTGTGTTTCAGCAGTTGATTAATACACATCAGGTGTTGCAGTGAGTATTGATGGCTGCATGATGGCAAAGTAGAGTTAAATTTAGGTTATATGAGAATTCAGTTTCCTCCTTTTTTTTAAGTAAAGTCTCTTTGTCGGATTTTACAGTTTACGTCGATGATGTGTTGATTTATTTGACTACAAAGGGAGCTGACAACACTCGTTAATACTCTTTTAATGGATTGGTCGTTTTGCTCTCTTGTGATTTGTTGACAGTAAGAAATCATCTCCAGCTCTATTCTTTAAGTTCCTCTCTATTACTGCGACACTCTGCCAGCAGCTCCCACTGATATTTCCCAAACGGGGGACTGTTTAATCTCCCGCTATCCTCCCACAAAATGCTCAACTTTCAGTCCGATATTCATCAAATTTGTTCCCATTTAGAAGTTCGTTCTCCCCTCAGACAGCCACGAAGCAGCCCGACCCAGCTGTAAGACTGTGATATCTGCTGGAAACCATCAAGCTTTTGAATACTAATGTAAAATATTGATTCCCCCCTCTCTAACAATGTGTCTGTTTCCTTCCTTTTCCTGCCTCTAATTATTCCTTCCTCGCTCCCGTTTCACTGGAAGCAGCAAACCTGACAGGTGAGATTAAACCAATGTCAAGCACTTTGTTGCTTTAACCCGCAGCAATTACACAACACCAGATGCTGCGCGGGGAAACTTGTACAAAGCCCTAAAACAGCATATCTGTTAATGCGCTATTTACTTGATTCAAGTAGCAATGCTAATGACGTGTCAGCAGTGAGTCGTCTGCTTTTCTCTCTCTCCGCTTGTTTGCATGTGTTAATTGCTCTTTTGACTCACTGGTGTGTGAGCAGCAAGCGCAAGGACTCCGAGCCCGGAACCAAGAGCCTTTTGAGCAACGCGGAGATGATGGCCCATCACCCGACCGACCCCGTGGAGATGAGACGCATCAACTTCCAGACTCCCGGTATGAAGCGTGTTCCCACACACACACACACACACACACACACCCAAACACGGGCTCTCTATTTGCATAATAAAGTATACTTCCGATTGCTCGGCTTTCGATAATGAAATATTCATGCGACCAATTATAACTTCGGCGAGATTATGCAGACAAGATTGTGAAAAAGCACTCCTCCGCATCACAACCAACAGCCACAATCAAAATGGCCGCCACCCAGGTAGCACAGTCACTGCTTAGTCACGGCTGAGTCATGACGGTGTGACAAAATCTGATCATCTCCGCTCGCCCACGGTCCACATGCCAGGCAGCGCGGAACAGGCAGAAGCGGCAGGAACCTCGACGCTCTCATATGTTCCACATTCGGATTTAATGGTCAAAAAATGATACATCAGAAGGCGAGCGGCGGGGCGACTGTGAACGTTTATGAAGGAATCGACTCTGTCTTAGCAGGGATAACCAACCAAAGCCCCACTGTGAAGTAACTACATGGACTCCGACGCTCCCCGCCCCCCTGCCGAGCGAGATCTAACAACACAGCCGCTCTGGTAGTGGAACCAAGCCGATAATGGTTCGCTTTCAATTCTTCTTCCCATTAAATTAACAACATCCTAATAACACGCATGGCCTGGAGGAATTCAATCACTGCTCTCGCTGTATTTTCATGCTCATAGCTGCCTCGCAGTTGTTGGAGAAGGTGGCAAATGTGTCACCAGGGAGAAAAGGTTTAGTTTAACCTGCAAGGATGTATAAAGGCACACGGTGTTTTATTAAATCCATAGATGAAGGTCTGAATTCTGCTTTTCAGCTTCGTTCCTCGGCAGCAAAGCGAAACCCACAGAATAAAGCGCCTCGGCTCTTCTATTCTATCTTTTTTTTACTCTCATGTGGCTGCAACCTTGAAGCTCCCACCTCACCCACTTCTCCTCCCCGGAGATTTGTGCTTTTGAAATGCTCGGCAGAGATTAAATTTGTATCCAACAGAAAAAAACGGCTGATGCTATCCGAGGTCATTTTGGTCGTGACAGGAGCGTTTTGTCGTGATTACCTGTGGGCGCTGCGGTGCCAGGCTGAAGGAGAAAGTAAACGTTGATATGAGCCAGTTTTTTAGTTTTTTTTTAGCTGTGGTAGCAGAACGACTTAAGCGCTCTGCATAGTACATCGACGTGCATTACAATAAGAGAAACACATTCTGACTTTGGCATTAAACGGATTGTGTGCATGGCTTTGGTTCATTGTTGTAGCTATTTGCCTTTGGAATTGACAGCGGAACGATAAAGGCTCTCTTTTCTCGCTCCAGCTGCAAAAAGAAATGACTGTAGGAGGCATAGGTTGCTTCCTGTATGTGTGTGTGTGTGTGTGTGTGTGTGTGTGGGTGCACAGCCCTCCTAATTAGTGCTCTGTCTGTGTTTGTTTTCTCTGAGTCGTTGCTCCTCTGATCACAGAGAAAGCAATTTATCAAAGAAAAACAATTTACAAACAGCCAACACTCGCCTCACTTTGTCTCCACACATGGATCAAAATTGATTTTCTGCCTCACTGTGTTCCTTAATGATATGTGATGTTCTCCGATTGGATAATTATCTTCGCGTCTTTGCATACGAGCGACGCTGACCCGCAAGTGATTTAGGTTATCCGGCTGAAGTCGCGCGCCGCCTCTGACCCCTCCTTGTTTTTGTCACGCAGGGATGATGAGCCATCCTCCGATCCCCATCAGCGAGCTGGCTGAGCACATCGAGCTGCTGAAAGCCAACGACAACCTGAGACTCTCCCAGGAGTACGAGGTGGGGAGCGCATTATTATTCCATATGAGTAAATAGATGACATCCTCATTGTTCACAGACATTAAGCCAGTTAAGGCTCATGAAGCAGATCTTATTTAACATTTGTATCTCCGCCTGCAGACTATATGTTCATGATTTATTCAGCGCTGCAATTTATAGCGCAACTGGTCTGGATTACGGAGCGCTCTCTTTCCATTATCCTCAGATGCCCTGCTAAATACGCCTCCACACGCTGTTAACCCTCGTGCGTGTTTGCTTGTCTTTTTTTTCCAGTCCATCGATCCCAGTCAGCAGTTCACCTGGGAGTTTTCAAACCTGGAGGTCAACAAGCCCAAAAACCGCTACGCTAACGTCATAGCGTACGACCACACCAGGGTCGTCCTCGCCCCGATAGAAGGTGAGAGATCAGCGAGTTCGAGAGGATGTTTATGTGCTGAAAGGAGAGTCTGAGAATGTGTGTGTGTTCAGGGGGTTGAACACAAAGATGGTGTGTGTTTATTCGTGTGTGTGTGTGGGTGTGTTGGCGCGGAGGGAGGGGGGGGGTTTGCATGATGGATGAAAACTGAAATTGCAAGCAGTGCTCACGCCTGGCTGTGTGCAGCGGCATGAGACCGACAAACAGCGCGCGGGTGCATTCAAGTGCAGCCAGCGCTCCTCCAGAACCAGAAGGGGGAGAACGGGTTTGATCTGGAGCTCTGGAATTCACGCCGACAGACTCTTGTTTGTTTGCTGTCGTCCGCGAGTCATCAGCTGGAAGGTGCCGTCGCCAGAAACAACGCAGTTCGTTAGGCTGTTTGATGTCATACGTGGAGGTTAATTCATTGTGTCGCTTATGCAGATTGCAGTTTAGGGAGAGCCTCACTCGTGTCTCGCTCGCAGGTATCCTGGGGAGTGATTACATCAACGCCAACTACATTGATGGCTACAGGAAGCAGAATGCTTACATCGCTACCCAGGGGCCGCTGGCAGAGACGTTCGGCGACTTCTGGAGGATGGTGTGGGAGCAGCGAGCCGCCTCCGTCGTCATGATGACGCGCCTGGAGGAGAAGTCACGGGTAGGACACCAGCTCACACACTGACCCACAGCTTTTATTCTCCAAAGCAGGTTCTCGATGTTTTATAGTCCCAAATAAAGTCAGTGGACGTTCACGACCACTCTGTCCTCCAAAGCTCAGGCGCGTGTGAACTGACCAATCAGAGCAAAGGGGCCTTAAAGCGACAGGCGCAAAAGCAGAGTATTTCCGACAGAGCTGCAGCGCCGGATAATATGAGAAAACTGATGTGTTGTTTGAGCACTAAAACATGTAAAACTATTCTAGTAGTAACACAAAATAGAATTATGAATCTGAATTAGCATAATATGTCTCCTTTAAATCAACTATTCCCCAGTCTGAATTATGGTATTTTATTTTTTTCTCCACAACCATCTGGCGACCCCTGGAAATTAACCATCCGATGCCTTTAGGGGCCTATTTTCTGTCATTAAGTGAAGTGATGACCCCTGACTAAGGGATACATTTTAAGGACATTTCATTTTATATTCAGTGCAAAACAATAACAGCCGAGAACAACTGATGATCTGTTCAATTAACCCAAATACCGAACGCAATAACTGCAGGAAGTTTGTGTTTACGATGAGCAGATTATTTCCTGTGACTATTGAGATGAATTTTTCCTGTTTTTGTTATTGAAATCTTCTCAAACTTAAGAGGCTTCTTTGTTGACGACATTGTTTTTCTTCTCCCTGACACTTAGTGATTGTTTGATTAGCTTTAGAAATAATGCAAGACGATTTTGAATTCTTTCTGTCCACACTGAATCAACTATCCACCATTAGTGACTCAATAAATCATGGATGAATTTGCTAAGATAGACTGTCATCCGATGTTTAGACCTTAAAATAGAAACCAAACATTTTATACTGTCATTTTTAGATGCTCCTCTGCTGTACATGACTTGCGAATTAGGCAACAACAACCGGAAACTGTGTGTTTTTCTAACTCCCTCCAGCCAGCTGGTACCTTATTTAGGTTTTTGCAGTAAGATGAAACCGTATCGTGTCGATCGCTCCTCATTTCGACCACATGAATAATCCGCTCCTCGTCCGTGTTTCACTCTCAAGACGAGCGACAGGGATGAAAATAGAAACGGGGCCTCCGGGCTCAGAATGACAGTCCAATCAGAATCAAAGAAATCAATTCTGTCGCTGACACTCGCTTGCTTCACATTCAGTTGGGACACATTGTTGAAGTCAAGAAGGCCTTGCGATCCCTCGCTGAAGCTTTCCCGACCCCTGGTTCTAGTAATGTTACATAACAATTCATGCCTTAGTTTATCTGTAATCTAAAGCTCCAGAGGCTGTTTGTTGTGACAGTTGTAGCGATGATGATGATGATGCTGATGCTGATGCGTTTCCTCTCCCCCTGTAGATAAAGTGTGACCAGTACTGGCCGAGTCGCGGCACAGAGACCTACGGCATGATCCAGGTCAGCCTCCTGGACACAATGGAGCTGGCCACCTTCTGTGTTCGCACCTTTTCCCTGCACAAGGTAAATTATCTCGCTCTATTTTCCTCCCTCCCACCCCTTGACTCCCCGCTCGGCCCTGTCCCTCTTATTAGTTACTGTCACATCCACCGGGACCGGCTTTGATCTGCCGAGCTTACAGTCAGGAGCCGGGACCAACCGGAGCGATCGTGAATTTCCACCGCCGCTCGATGAGCAGTGCAGGTGGACGCGCGGAGGAGAATAGATTAGTCTGGGGCTTCACGTAGTGTTCAAACCAGGCCAGCCTCCCCGTGTCAGGCGCTGAGATCTGATCACCGTTGGAAGCAGAGCACTTTCTTATAGCACAGGGCTAATCTAAGACCGCCAGACTGGCGTGTCACTGTGGCCTACTTACAAACACAGAAAACTAGGCCAACTGTAGCTTCCAAGTGTTGCGCTGCTCCTCCAAATTTTTGTTGATGTGTCGGGGAAAAGTCAAGATAGGAGATCTGTCGTGATGCACATGAAATATTCAGCAATGCTAGTACTGTCTTGGTTAGAATCTAGGAATATACGGCGCATATTCCTGTAATAAATACAGGGTTTACTGCGTCCGTCAATGTAAAATCCTCTTTCTGTATGAAGAAAGTGTGCCGTGGCTTTGTGTGACTGGCAGTCATTAGGATGCAGCCACGATTAATGGAGATACGTCAGAGAAGCTGCACTCGGAACAAGTCGACAAACGTGTCGCTTCCCTTTGACTAACTAATAGGTTTTTGTCTTGTAGCATTTAAATAATGCAGCGGGGACACAGCTTACACATGCACACGTACAAACAATTATCTCCTGTCTTGTCACATCAGAGTGGCAACAGCGAGCGGAGAGAAGTGCGTCAGTTCCAGTTTACAGCCTGGCCGGATCACGGCGTGCCGGAGTATCCCACCCCCTTCCTCAACTTCCTCCGCAGGGTCAAAGCCTGCAACCCTCCGGACGCCGGACCGATCATCGCTCACTGCAGGTACAGCACACACAACTTCATCTCAAAGAGGCTGTCTGAGACTTTGGGGATTTGCCTTCTTGCAGAGAGTTCAGTCTATTTCAGCATTACATTGCACAACAAAACTAAATCTAAGAATTAAAGGAGCTCCATGAATCTGTTGGAAGCTGATCGTTAGTTTATGTTGGCGGACTCCACTCCTTAATTAATCTTAGCTACTGTTGCTCGCTGTTGGTAAAGAAAGGCAGCGAGGCGAAACTCCAGACTGGCATAAAGTCACATCCTTTGGACGGTAGCAGTTTGGCTGGTTGTGGTAACTTCTTGCAGTCTCCGTTTGTTGGCCGACTCCATGAAGTGTCCACGTCCAAACAAGAAACAGTCCAGCACGTACAGTGTGTGGAGGCAAGAAAAGGGTCATTAATATTTTTCTGAAATGATGTTCCCAGCCTGACTTTATAATACAGAAGTGGGCTTGGTTTCATCTAAAGCAGGATAAACGATAGATGTTGATTGGCCGATCAGATCAGGTGTAAAATCAGGGTCAGACTCTGTGTTTGTTAGCTGTTAGCTGTTAGCTTTTATTCTTTTACAGTTTATCACATTCAGACACAGGGATTCATTTTCCCACATCCACACAAACAAACAAATAAACTGCTATTAAATGTGCAAATCGTTTCACAAACTCAAAAAATATTAATGGCCCTTATTTGCTTCCATACACAAATTGAAGCCCCCGGATAATCCTAATGTGTCCTTTTTGCATTATGGGTATTAATGAGTGAGTTTTGGAGGAGCTGCAGGGTGGATTTATTATTTTAAATTAATCTTTTGTTTCTAGTCTTCATTCTAAGCTGAACTCTCTGACTGCTGGCTGCAGCTTCATATATGATGCAGGAACCTGGAGGTGGTGACAGTGTTCTTATTAAACTCTCTTCAAGAAAGTAAACAAGGCTGTTTCCCCAAATCTTGAATAATTCAAGCAACATTATGTAACTCCTGAAAACTGAAAATAGCAGCTTCAACGTCTTTTGATGGTACAGAGTCTTGTAATCGGGTGAACGGTGTCTGTCACTTGTTTCTGCACTGCGTGACTTCAGAGAGAAGTTTCAACACAGAACATCGTTATGGTGTCATCAGTTTTATTTGTAGTTATCTACATTACATCTGACAAACTGCTACAGAGCTGGGATTTGTATTTATGACAGCAGTGTTGTACTCAGAAACTGTGAAGGCACCAAATCACAAAAAAAATGCCAATTTCTACAAAATGACGCTTGAAATGAAATGTCAAAAATAAAATCCTCCCTGACATCCAGATCATTTGTCTCTCTCCCTTTTTCAGTGCCGGTGTCGGTCGCACCGGCTGTTTCATCGTCATCGACGCCATGCTGGAGCGCATTCGACACGAGCGCACCGTGGACATCTACGGCCACGTGACGCTGATGCGCTCGCAGAGGAACTACATGGTGCAGACGGAGGACCAGTACAGCTTCATCCACGAGGCCCTGCTGGAGGCCGTGGCCTGCGGGAACACCGAGGTGGCCGCCAGGAGTCTGTACTCGTACATGCAGAAGCTGTCCAAGGTGGAGAGCGGGGAGCACGTCACCGGCATGGAGCTGGAGTTTAAGGTAGGAGGGCAGATGTACAACAGTGCTTCTGACAGTTTAGTTTGTGGATCCTTGAAATGAAGTCACGTCTGCTTATCACAGGAAGAAAAATGCAGAAAATTCCTGCATTAAAAATCCTACTAAGTATTTAAGTATAACATCAAACTATATGAAAATAAGTACTCGTATTCTTAATGGCCCATTTCAGAATCATATACAGTCTGTTATAATATTGGATTATAGTTATTGATTGTGTTCACAGTGATGTAATGTAACTAAGAACATTTGTGAGTTGTTCAACATGAGATTGTTCGTCTCTTCTAAAATTGTTTCCCTTGAATAACGTTTAGAGGCCTGAAGATGTAAAAAATCATAAAGAATTAAAGAAAAAAAAATTAACAGTACAGTTAATTAACAAAATAAACCCACCAAAAAATTAATCCTATCATCTCACAACCCCTCAGATTTATTTTGCAAACCCCCCAAAGCTAGAAACCATAAACTGTCTATAACAGAGCAGCCTTGAACGTTAACTAACAAATCAAATAATCCTGAATAATCCTGCAGTCTTGCATATAAAATCTTTTCTCTTTTTATGATAATGTACTTTGAAGTTTTAAAAGAACGTCGTTGCAACACACTCACATTTCTTTCTCTCGGCCTCCACTCAGCGTCTGGCTAATACCAAAGCCCACACGTCCCGGTTTGTCACAGCCAACCTGCCTTGCAACAAATTCAAGAACCGACTGGTGAACATCATGCCCTACGAAACCACCCGCGTCTGCCTCCAGCCAATCAGAGGCCTGGAGGGCTCCGACTACATCAACGCCAGCTACATAGACGGATACAGGTATGTTTTCATCCCCGTAAACGCTAATATGACCCGACCTCCTCGCCCTCTTATGACGGCTTGACGACTGAATGGATCGGATGGGTTTTCACCACAGTGCTCTCACCTGTCACGTCCTGTCAGATCTGTCGTTACTGTATACATGTTCCTGCTATCCGTCTCGCTGCGCGGCGCTCGCCCCGGTTCCCCCCGTCGGAGGGGACGCACGCCGAATCCCTTCTGATGATTCAGGCATTCAGAGTGTTTGTACACACATGTTTTGACTGTTCCTCTTCTTGCTTGAGGCCTGACCCCCTTTTCAGTCTGATGCTTGACAGAGGAAGAAACAAGGAGGAGGAGGAGGAGGAGGAGGAGGAGGTGGCGTCTTCTTAATGTGTGTGTGTGTGTGTTTGTGTGTGTGTGTAGGCAGCAGAGAGGCTACATTGCCACCCAGGGTCCACTGGCGGAGACTACAGAGGACTTCTGGAGGATGCTGTGGGAACACAACTCCACTATAGTGGTCATGCTCACTAAACTGAGAGAAATGGGACGGGTAGGGACAAATTATATGAACACACACTAGCGCCACAATTAACATCACATTTCCACCTCATTCACAATGTCATCGATACCTTTTTTTTGCCGTCTGTTCTGCTCTCTCAGGAGAAGTGTCACCAGTACTGGCCCGCCGAGCGCTCTGCCAGGTACCAGTACTTCGTGGTCGACCCCATGGCTGAGTACAACATGCCTCAGTACATCCTCCGGGAGTTCAAAGTCACGGACGCCAGGGTGAGTTCACGCCGTCCGTGTGTTTAAAGACTCGTCCTCGCGTTGTATGTTGTATTCAAACAGCAGTGCACCATCACACTCCTCGACTCCTTTTCCTGCTCTTATTTCCGATTCCTGTCAGAAGGCAGCTGTGCAAAGCATGTCCTATCGACCTGAGGTGTGTGTGTCGGTTAGTGTGTGTTTTGCGCGCGAATGTGTGCGTCACAACGGGTCAGCATCTATCGACAGGCAGCACGAAATTACTCATTCGACTGTGCTGTCTCCAGAATACCTTGACAGATGTGTGTGTGTTTGTGTGTGTGTGTGTGTGTGTGTGTCTGTGTGTGCACGTCTTCTGGTGCACATATGTGCTGGTTACAGATAACTCCAGTCAGGCGTGTCCCTCGCTGACGCCACATTGACAGCTGCTGTATTGATCTCCATTAAAGGGGAGTCAGAGAGGCTGTGCAGAAGAGAAAAGATGTAATTGCCTACTGAGTGGCTGACAATAGCAAGACACACTGACGTTACAGCCTGAAGTTAACCACAGCCGCTGATCCAGGGTCAGATAACAGTAATCATTAGATGGAGGGGAGGACGTTGCCTGGCAGAGTCTCCCTTGTCGGTCAATAACAGCAAGAGGAAGCTTCGTTTTGAATATCATCACCTCGCGTTAACAGTTACTACACGTTCCCCGCTGTTTGCTCGTTTCAGGACGGCCAATCGCGGACAGTGCGTCAGTTCCAGTTCACTGATTGGCCAGAGCAAGGCGTGCCCAAATCTGGGGAGGGCTTCATCGATTTCATCGGCCAGGTGCACAAAACCAAGGAGCAGTTCGGCCAGGATGGACCAATCAGCGTTCACTGCAGGTGAGCGTCTCAGCAGCTCATGATGAAACTATTTACTGCTAATTTTCAGCTGCTACAAGGAACTTTTTCACTTTTCATGTTGATTCTTGGGGCCCCTGTGGACAAAGAGAACCAAAGAGTCTCCGCAGTTCATCCTCAGCACTCAAAAGTTTTTAATTTTATGATTCATCCGACCAGGAAAAGTTTGAATCTGACCCGGTGAAGCTATTGTTTGCTAACGTACGTGATAGTGAAGGATCAGTATTCAGTTAAAAGTTCCTTGTAGTACATGTAGTTTGCAGATTTTAGCTCAGTGTCGTCCAGGCCGCGGCACCCTGTAACCTCTGGTTAACGTTGTTCCCTTTCGTGGCTGCAGTGCTGGCGTGGGGCGGACAGGTGTCTTCATCACTCTGAGTATTGTCCTGGAGAGGATGCGTTACGAAGGGGCGGTGGACATCTTCCAGACTGTCAAAATGCTGCGCACACAGAGACCAGCCATGGTGCAGACTGAGGTAAACACTGAACAGCAGGAGGGACTAATTGATTCATTAAGCACAGCAGACACGGCACAGTATGCTCCTGCTTGAGGCTGTATTTTTAATGTTTTTTATCGTCCATATTCGACTGATCGTAAATATTTGAAACTGATGTGTTTTTAGTTTGATTCCAGTTCTGCACTGGGGTTGTGTGAGCTGCCTCTCACCTGCTCAGTACAACATTTTATTGATTTTCTCTGTCCCCGTCCTCTGTTTCCCGCCCAGGACGAGTACCAGTTCTGCTACCAGGCCGCTCTGGAGTACCTGGGTAGCTTTGACCACTATGCAACGTAAGTGAAGAGGCGACCATCCATCCATCTTTCTGCTTCGAGGTCCACGAACAAAAAAAAAACAACAACCGACAAGCGAAAAACAAGCGAAAGACGGCCAGAAACAACAAGAACATTGAACCTTTTTTTTTTCTTTCCTTCCTTTTTTTTCCCGGGAGCGAGACTCAAAGATGAATTCTACACCGACGACGACAAACAACAACAACAAGGACAAAAAGCAACAACAACAACAACAACAACAACAACAACAAGCAACAAGAAATCTGTGTCTAACAGCAGCCGCGCTCACCAGGAGGAGCTGGTGGGCGTGGAGACTGTCCATGTGTAATCCATATAACTTACCTCAGTGTTCCAGTGTGAAGGACGTATAATACATGTGTGTTGTGGTCAGCTATCTCCAATATGAACCAGTGAAATACAAACGGCTTCTGAACAGGAATTATGATACTATATGTGTATAAAAAAAAACAAAAAAAAGGAAAAAAAACAAAAACACAAAGAGCCTGGATATTTGCTGCACCCTAAATGGGCTTTTTATCCTCAACTTTGTATCTATTGGTTTGGTGTACTAAGGGAGTTACAAAGTGCAAAGGTGAACATTTCTATGTGTCCGTGAGTCTGATCTGAAGGCGTCTCCTGCTGCCACTGGTAGTCCTGATTCTAGTTTGAAAGCAGACGACTCACCACCACCACCACCACCGAGGACGGTTGGAGAAGCGCGTGGATGCTCATTTACCCGACGCACAGTGCCAAGAGAAACCGTTACAGCGTGAACCGCGGCCGACGAGCGGAGCCAGCATAACGTAGAGTCAGAACCCTTTTAACGCACTGGCCGAGGATCAGTTCACGCTCCCCGATCGCGTCCTCCTCGCTGTGCAACAGCTGGCCTCTGAACAGTGATTAGAGCCCGTCGTATCCTCGAATGGGCCGAGATTTGTAGTCCAGTGCATTCTTCAGTCAACAAAGCTTGCTTGCTATTTGCTGTGGTCCTTATTCATCCTCCAGCTCAGCTCCTCTTGATGTCAGCCCCATTGTGTCAGTTCAGCAGTGGCTTATATTGAAAGAGACGCTAACGACAGGATTCTTTCGCAGCTCTCAGCCCATTTTCTGCCGTTTTTTTCTTTTTTCTTTTATGTGTGTGTGTTTTTACTGTACGTCTTTGCCTTACGCCGACTTACTTCTTGTGTTTTTAACATGCTGCTTAATGTTCACGCGTCGTGTGCTAAACTTTTATTGTCATACAGTATCTTAAAAACTGAGGACGAAAGTTGCTCCCTGATCATCTTCCTCCTCTGAAGCTTACCTACTTGAATTGCACCACTTTGCAGTTAAATCACTTTGATATTTTACTGTTCAAGGCCACTGAGAGGTGACGAGAGAAACCCCTGAAACATCCAGCGTGAGCGGTGAGTTTGCTCACCGTCAGCGGTCCTCCCCCCTCCTCACCCCTCCTCACCCAGACTGTCCCACCGCCACACGGATCTCTCTCTGTACAGAAACATCCCAACCCAACCAAAAACGACGTCCCCCTTCCTCCTCCGTCTCCTCCAGTACAACCGCACAAGCCCTCGATATCGATATATATCTTTTCTTGATTTGACATATAATCATAATTGGTCCCCCTCCTTCCTCCCACATGTGGTGATTTGAAGAGCACAGCGATGTTCCAGTGTATCAGACATCTCGGGCGGTCTCACCGATGATTTTTTTTTGTACATACTGTCTATCATTGGAGTCCTATAACAGTACAGTTACATACGTCTGAGCACAAGAATATAACGTGGGATTGGATGTGATGTAGTTCTTAATCGTCGCGAAAAAAAAAAGCCTTATTGTTATCGTTCACTTTGTCATATTTATTTCATATGATTTTTTTTTTAAAAGATATTTATTATTCTATTTTGTTACTTTTTACGTACGTTTTTTTTTTTTTTTTTTTTTTTTTTTTTTTTTTT
>CAEMYA010000024.1:19834525-19850720 GCA_903131615.1 Diplodus sargus | reverse complement strand
TTTTTTTTTTCATTTATTTATTTGGGATATCTAGCAAAACTATAACCAATAAGATGTTGTTTACTTGTTTTCTTTGGCGAGCCAACGTTAAAGTATGATATTGTCGCTGTTTGTTCTCTTTTTTTTATTATTTTTTTTTATTTTGAATGGTCAGTTTTGGTGCTTTTTTATTTGCTTTGTTATTATAAAGTATGCCCTCTGTGTAGGGTGCTATTTGATACTGATTACTGATGTCCGACTAGATAGCTAGAGATGTACATTAGAGGCAGTACCTAGTTTAAGTTTACATCGATGCCCTCCCCTCACGCTGACCTCCCTCTTTGCGTGATCACAGCAGCAGAGGTTTGATTCCACCCCGCCGTGATAGGTTCAAGGGGCATCAGAGAAATTAGATATATAGAGCAGACTTGCGGGCGAAAGCCTCGGACAAGCTGCTGGTTATTTAGTTTGCTGGAAAAGCACATGGTAGCAAGTGTATTTTTGACAGAGAACGGGTGAGGAAATCACCCTCCCCTCCCCCCTACTTCCCCCCCGCTACACACACACAAACACACACACGCACACACAAAAAGCTATTGTTTAAAAACCTGAAATTATTCTGATATGAAATATATGTGTGGTCCAGAAGTCTTGACGGTGTGTGACATATATGAAATATGTTATTCCTTGGATTTCTAATGATTATCGTGTCAAGAGACATTTAAGAGGCACACACGTGAAACATAATATGAAATGTGTCGAGAGGGTCCAGCTCTGATGACGCCATCCCCCTCACATATGTACCTGTTCTTTCCTTTCAAACCATGGATGTAGATATTGTATCTTGACTTTGTATTAAAAGCAGGATGATTGGATATACAGCACAACGAGCGGCTCCATTCTTGTGGCTTTTTCTTTTGTTCGTTTGTTGCTCACTCCTCGTCCACTAGATGGGACCAAAGCAGCTCTTTGGATGAAACGCACGTCTGTCACTGAACCTACAGATTTAATGTCAAAAAATTATACATAATAGATTCAACTTTGACCTTCTTTTCCGGCACCAGATGCACAAAGAATCTCCCGTCTTTCAGCTGGTTTTGGGTCAATTCTGCTTTAACTTCAGCTTCACACTAACACATGACAGAGACATGTGGTGTCGATGCAGAAGGTGTGAAAGGATTAAAATACTCTGCATTGACAAGTAGAAAACCTCCATCAAGCTCCAACAATCCAGTTTAATCCAATATCAAACTCTATAGCCATGTATTCATTTTAATTTTAACTGTAATTGAAGCTCACCAGATCTAGGATTCGCACTCACTCATACCAGCCACCTCAGTGTTTTCATCACCATCCATCATTCCCAGAAGAATTAACCAAACTGGCGAAAAAATGGACTGTCTCACAACGAAACAAACAAATCCTGGCTCCGTCCCTTTTATCTGGATCCAGACCAAAAGTTAATAGGATCAAATTCTGGGCCGGGACCCATCATCAATCTGAGTTCTTTTTTTGGAAATCTGTTGTGTTGTTTTTGTGTAATCCTGCTGAAAAACCAACCGACCAAAAACAAACTCAATAATATTCTTCCTGGAAAATACAAAACTATATGCAGAAGACTTTTGGCTTAGTTATCTTATATTTGACAGAGTATACAGCTGTTATGAGGTGCATTCATTTGGTTTCCAGGCCTTTCTGTCACCTGTAATTAGTGCCAAGTTGGATATATTGATGTATTTTACAATAAATCCAATATGACTGTGACTGAACTGTCGCATCAAAGACAACAACAAATATCTTCAGGAAAAAGGTTTTATAATGTCAGAAGTTTGACCAGAAAATAACATAAAGAAACATTTACAAAAGGTCAGAAGATTTATACAACTCTTACATTTGTATATAAGACATGAAGTTAGCAGCAGCACTTTAGCTTCACTCAAACAGACCATGTACACATGGCGGCCATTTTCCTTTTAAGGGAGCGCTCAGGGTGGGAAGCTCAAAATGTTGTATGGTTCTGTTCCAGGTTGCAGGTTATATAAATGTCGGGAATTCTGACAAAATGTAATAATATCACTGATTCCTGATTAATTACAACCTATGGAGACGATTTATAATGAAAATTCGGAGGGACACCAAGCCGTATTTCCAGGTAAGACACATATTTGACGATTAGCTACCATTTAACCACTTTTTAGTCGTCATAAATGTTTGATCAAACAATAATGTAAGCTAGGAGCTAAACTTATCAAATATGCTGTTTTACCTTGGTTTCTTTTACTTTGCTTTGTCTTTTCAGGAAGTGGTGAAATGTAATGACTTGTCAGATTCACCTCACTTCATCAACTTCATTGGAGCAAAATAGCCGCCGTGTGAATATGGTCGTTGGTTAGATTCATGGACAGGAAGCAGCAGTTTGAAGGTAGGCTAGGCTAACACAACCAGCTAAGCTACCACAACAACCTAATTTTTGCACTTTTGCTCTGATTCAATAAATTAGATGTATTAATTATTGAGTTTTATAGGGGTTTTTTTTTACCTTTGTACAGAGCGAGGCTAACTGAGTGCTGAGTTTCCATTCTGTGTGCTAAGGCTAAGCTAACCAGCCGCTGCCTGGCGCTAGCGTACTGTACAGTCATGACAGGGGTCTTGACCTCCTCCTCTGGCTTCAGAGGGGAAATGAACATATATACGTACACAAACCAGGAAAGGAATTACTCTCCATTTGTCTACGGTTTCCTTGGATCGTTGTCATTCTTTAGGCTGCTAGCGTTACACTCACGGTCAGGAGATAACGAGGAATGCTGCTCTTTATGTCAGACAGGTGATCTCAGGGTTTATTTTGAGCACAGCGCGGCACACGCCCATATTTGAAGAGATAACGTCGGCTGTAATTACGAAACTCAATCTGGAATGATCTTACTTCATCACAGCTCCACACGTGTTCGGTCCGCTGTCTGCGTAAAGTTCACACACATTGTTTCTTAAAGAAAAGACAGCTGCACCTGAACAGAAGCCTGCTGTGATCCTTCTCACTGGAAGACGGGTTGTGATTTGCACTTTAACCGCTTACTTCCTCAAAAATCTCTCAGAAAGCCAAACTAGCGTATTGGCCTGTAAATGTTTTATAGTAATAAGAAGAAAGAAGAAAATCGTGTTTGAGATGTGTTGATACAGGCCCGGTAACTTTACACCTCCAGCCGTCATTAGAGGGCCTTTAACCGTGAAATCTGTCTCACTCACCTGTATAAGGAAGTGTAAGTTGTTAATGCAGGTTGCTGTGTTTCCGTCAGTCTCAGGCGCTGACGATTCTCACCATACGCAAACATACAAGTCAAGTGTGACGCTGAGCTGCTCCGGACACAGTAGATCGTGTTTATCAGGTCGCGTCAGTGTGAGATCAGAATGTTCTTCATGAGAAGTTACTGTAAATCCATCCCAACACTTTTCTGACAGAAACTCTGCAGCTCCATTTTTTAAATAAAATGCTCAATGAATATATTAATATGCTATTAAATGCAGCAAAAATGATATTGAAAATAAATGTTCAGCATTTATATTAATGTATAATGTATAAAAAGCACAAACTTATTTAGTTAGTTAGTTCAAATGTGTGGAAAGAAAATTCAACAAGAAAAAGTGAGATAAAGATTATTATAAACAGAAATCTGAAGACATGTAAAATGTTCCTGAAAAGTTGTAAATTAATACTTTTTTTTTACACAACACTGTTTCTTCATGAACTGTAGATGTAAATCCTACTTCTGATAACACCTGACACAAACTGTTGTTACATCTGGCGCCATATTTGAACTAAAACTCTTAATATTGTGGAAAGCACCTAAATTCAAAAGCACATTATCCATCAGCAACACAGACTGCTTTGTAGTTTCTAAATCTCCTGTATCAGATCGGAACACACGAACAAAGTCAACCTCAGAGCTCTGAGCTGCTCACGGAGACAAAGCTGGAGGAGATGTGAGGAGGAAGCGTGAAGAAGAGAGAGCCAACATCTGGACCCACCTGTGGTGTGACGGTGTGAGCAGCTGGATGTGAACGCTGCTGAAGCCGAGTGGTTTCCACAAGTTCGATTCAGAAAGAGGCTCTGTGTGAATAATCTGAGATGGTGATGCTTCTCTACCGCAGAGTGTCAATCTACCTGAGGAATACGTACGCAATTCCATTATTTTATTTTACTAAACTAAAGGACAAAAATGATCAGACTTGGTGTAACAAACTGTCTCCTTCAGTTTGTGTACACAGCAGACATTTTGACTGGTGTTACTAATAACACTAGCGATCAGTCTGTACGTCCAAAACAATAGGTCAACGCTGATGTAATGTAGATGTGCAGTAAAATTAAGAGTGGTGTACTCGTGAGGCTGCGCTAAAAGACATATAACGATACATACTGATGCTGAATATCTGGTTTCAGCACTAATTCTCTGCAGTATGGAGGCTTCAGCATCAGGCTACTTGACAAACGCACCGCTGCAGTGCCCACATACAGTCAGCCTGCCTCCTCCCACTCTCCAGTCAGAGCTACATGCAAGGTGCAATATGGAAGAAACTGAACAAAACATTCTCAGCATGATGTGAAGAAATAACAGTTTTGTCATTTTGACATGAGAGAAATCATATCAGGAGCAGTTTTGGGGTTTAGTATCTTGCCTAAGGACACGAGGGGAATCAAACCAGTGACAAGACACTGACTCCACAAAGTAACTTTGTCAATTTTTCAGTGGTCCCAACTACCAGGAGTGGGGTTTGAACCCACGAGGGCTTTTGCCCATTGGATCTTAAGTCCAACGCCTTAACCACTCGGCCATCCTGGTGTCCTCTCATCAACTCATGTTTATATTTAGTGCATGTAGTAGAAGCTTCTGTCCAAAGCGACTTGCAGTAATGCACAGCAGTAAAAACACTAACACTGCTCCGAGCTCCGATGATGGGACCGTTAGCTGCATGTCTCAACGAGCTAACTCACAAGCAGAAGCTATAGTTAGCAGCAGTTAGCATTTGTTTTGAGGATGAATTTGACAGATGGACGAATCTTTGATATAGATGCTGTTGTGCTCAACACACAGAACACAGGTCCTTGTTGTTTTTGACTACAAATATATAATTTTCTGCCTAATATTTCTGTTTTGCAAAGTGTTGTAACGAAGCCGGAAATTCCAGTATTGTGACAACATCAGATTAGAATCAGACTATAAAACCAAAAAGAGAAAATATAAAGATGATAACTGTAAAAGCAAGAACCCGACATGCATGCATATGAAAAGTGAAACCGCTTTGGCAGTCTTCGGATCTTCAGATCTTTATTGAGTCTGCTGGAGAAGTCAAATGCCGATAAAATAGTTCCCGTAATCTGTGAGACAAATATTTGATCGTCGGGTCATTTAGTGGAAAGTGCTCTCAAATCATCAAAGTCTGTGCAGAAACTACAAAAGGAAAATGGGACTCATTTCTCACTGCTCACACTCTCACTCTATATATATATTTATGACCTTGTGTTGCTGCTAAATCAATGAATCAATCATGTTTGCCTCTTATTGTATTTCTATTTGACAGGTAGCGTGCTGATCGTGTCACAACACTCCGCTGTGCATGTTCACAAGTCATAATAAGTGATTAGCAAAGTAAGTAACACCGTTTTTCAGTGAGCCCGGATCAACACCGAGCAGAAAAACACGCTTTCCTTCTCAACTCTTGCCTCTGATATTGTTTAATGTCTCTTAGAAATGTAAATATCATATGAAAAACTGCCACGTCATGATGCGTATCTGTCCTGCATCAGTCTGTCTGATGTGTATCTGCGAGGGCAGGGCAGTTCACCCTGCAGGGGACATCGTGTGACTGTCACCACTCGAACACATGTCCTTGCATACCTGTGTCATACCTGTGTGTGTGTGTGTGTGTATGTGTTGCCATGAGGAACAGAAGTCCCCCATTGGCTCAGCTTGACTGCAGGCTCCCTCCTTCTCACGCCTGATTGGCCGACTCAACAATAACAAGCCGGTCCCAAATCCTTTTGTTACCTTGTCACCTGCGTCTGAGCAACCACAGGCAATCGAGAATCACACACAAGGTGTTTGCACTCCGTGCCATAGTGTCACCCTGCATGTATGCAAGCGTGTGAGTGTGTGTGTGTTCATGTGTGTGAGCTGGAAGTGCTTCATTTCCATCATGAGTATGAAGAGCAGGAGGTTCTCACTTGACAGCGCCGTGTGAGTATAAATACTTTCCTCTCTCTGTTCCTCTCACGCCTTTCGTCACATTGAGCTGAAAACCAGACGGCACTAATCATCCCTCTCACCGCCGAGCAACAGGTGTGATTGATGAAGCCCCTGTAAGCACCAGGTGTGCGCGCGCTCTTGTTATGTTGCCAGTGTTTTGTAAAGCTTTGCTGGTTTACAAAAGTGAAACTGTTCTCCAGGGGAGGGACACCTGCTGCTGTTGCCCAGAGACTGCAGACTACCAGCAGGTCTGATGGGCTGACAGTCGGCCGCCAGCAAAGGGGAGGAAATCAGTACAGCTGGTGCTGGAGGACGTTTCTCAAGGAGTTTAAAGCAAGATGAACTTTTTTTGCACTCCCCATATAGGAGCTGTTCTAACAGACAGAGATATTAGATCATATTAACTTCTCTTACCTGTTTACTCTTCAGTCCACAGTGTTGTTAGTGCTGCACCTTTAAAGGTGCAGTCCGTAGTTTCTGGGGGAGAAATTTAAAATCAGGAGGGAAAGATCTTCATTGGCTGATTTTTGTATGCCTGAGCAAACTGATTAAACCAACTGTCTTTGTTTTCATGACTGAATCAACAAACGGACAACGCAGCTCCATGCTGTTTTACGTTGTTTATATGTGGCGGACCCCGCCACCTTTATGCTTCAAACAGTGTTCCGACGACCTTATTTTCTCTCTGAGCAGATAATTTGTTGTTGACCCTTTTTACGTAACGAGTTCTTTGTGTCTGTGAACGAACCCGCTAATCTTTGTAGGAAATCTGACTTCCACCGATGAAAACAATGGAAGAGCAGATAAAGCGAACGACCACAATCCAACACATTGCTTCCTTCGTTGACGTTCTATCGGCCCCGACCTGTGTGCCATGAGTGTGACACTTCTCTCCTGCTCTCTCGGGACAGCTCTCTGGACGGAGTTGGACCTCTCGTTGGAGGAAGAAGCAGCAGCAGCAGCAGCAGGTTCAGCAGCAAGAAGTCACGACAGAGTCAGAGTTTGGACGACGCCCGGCTGGAGATCCACAAGCTGCATCACAGCCTCATCTCCAACACGCCCCTCAGGTGATTTTTTAAACTTGAGCCTAGACAAAGACCTGATAACGGCCTTATCTCGCCCGTCACACTGAGGTACATTCATCCTGTTTGTGTCCTTAGGAGGCAGACCATAGCAGAGGAGCACCTCGATCAGTCAGACGGGCTCAACAGTCATGTAAGTCCTGCTTCCTGCAGTTCATTGTTTAGCTGTCTGGCTACAACTATACAGTTTTGCATGACTCTCTAGTGTTGATTTCGGCCACAGCAGGCGGTGAAGAGTCTCTAAAACCTTCTGAACAAAACCTGCTGAGCACCAAACACCTGACAGACACAGTTAGCAGCTAGCTGTGTGAGCACATGAGCAGCTGAAGAGCCAGATATTTAACTCTGGAGAACAAAAACAGAGGTTAAAGAGAGCAAGTGTTGGACACAATGTCCGTGCCACTAGCTACACCGCTAACTTAGCTAACGGCAGCCGCAGTCAGCAGCAATTAGGAATTGCTTTGTTGATGTGCTGCCCTCTGTTTGTTTTACACGTGAACTCGACAGCTGGCTGTTTCTCACACTTTTTAAAGAACCTGTGATCCCAGTGACATCACTCATCAACACCTGAGTGTTTTCACCCCGCAGAGTTTCCTGAAGCACAACAAAACTTTCCACAAACTGTTCCCAGAGATTCCTGAGGCGGAGACCCTGACGCAGAGTGAGTGGAGCTTCGGGTTCACAGTCTGTTACTCATTCGCTGATATTGATTACGGAGATGACATCGCACATTGTGGCCCTTTTTTTTTTAAATTCACTGTTTGATTAAGTGCTGCCTTTTATTGCTGTGGCCTACTGGGAAAAAAAAACTGGTCACCAGCAAGACCAGCATATGTTGTGTTCTGGTGCTGGTCTATGCTGTTTTTTTTCCAGCAGGTGGTCTGTAGGAGCTGAAACACGTCAGGGTCAAGTTGTTCTTCTGTTATTAAAAGAACACTTCACGACTCCAAATGATCCCTGTTGTGTTTGTGTGTGTCGCTCTGTGTCGTAGCGTTCACCTGTGCCTTGCAGAAGGAGGTTCTCTATCACGGAAAACTCTTTGTGTCCGAGCATCATGTGTGTTTTCACTCGTCTGTGCTGCTCAAAGAAACCAAGGTAACACACTCAGACTGGTGAAGCGCTTATTCACACCGGTGACATTAAGTTTGGAGGAGAACAAGCTTGTTCTTTACTTTGGTTGTCCGTGTGTCGGCATCGTTGTGATGATGTGACTCTAATTTTCTCCTTGTGAAGGAATCAGAATATAAAGTATGTCATAATGTTGCAGGTTGTGATTCCTGCGTCCAGCGTCAGGCAGGTGAAGAAACATAACTCAGCTTTGTCCATGATGTCTGTTCAAACTGCTGACGGAGAAAAGGTCAGAACAATTCTTCTTATTCACTGGTTAATATTTTTTTCTCTTCACTTCTTATGTGAAGTGCTTTGGACTGAATAATACAGTGATACACCTTTTGAATTCAACCCAACCTGTCCTACACGAAGAATCATATGGACCTACATTGAATAAGAATTTTTAATTTATTTTTTAAGACTTTTTTACATTTTTAAATGAGCGTCCTAAACATTATACAGTCAGTGAGTAACATGTATAATCCGCAACTAAAAAACATAGATTAAAAATGTTCTACACAGATATTGGTGACAATTATGATTTTAAAAAATAATACTAAACAGATTTCATGTAGCAAGTTATTTTGATTCATAATGAAGATCCGTATCAAATAAAAGCAGCAGTAAAATTTAATTTAAAAAAAAGGTGTGTGCATTGGTTTGGAGTCACGGTCACATGACAGGGAAGCCATTGAAAAGGTCTGCTGAATGTTGATTAAATATTCATATAAAATAGAAGAAGAAGAAAAATGTAATGGAAAAGAGGTGTGTCTTATTTGTCCCATTTAGTGATACAATTCAGCATTAGTTTGGAGTCACTGGGTCACATGACGTGGAAGCGATTGACATAATAAAGCCATGACCTTTTAATAAAAACTATTTTTGCAATAAGCGTGCTACATAAAATCAGTAAAGTGTTATTTATTTTATCTATAGCGTGAAGAAATATTGTTTTTTTTGTTTAAATTAAACAAACAACAGGGTCATTTATTGATGGGAGGCAGCTAACCGTCCTCCTGCTGCCAACACTGGGTCAAACTGAGTAAGAGACGCCGCTGAGTGTCTCCGGAGTGAATGTCTGTCCGATATCCAACCTAAAACTTCACCTCAATTAGTAAATATTGCTACGCAGGTTGGATGGAGGCTACAGGACAGGGAATCTGAGGAGGTTGAGGTTTTCCTCTGCTTGTCTCGTCTCGTGATAGTGAGCTGCTGTCAGTCCAACGTGAAAGGACAGAGAAGTTGTGCTGCGTGGACAGGAAACCAAGTGAAGGAAGCAGAAGAGAAACAATAGTTAGCCTAGCATTAGCATCTTCCCTGCTGCCCCTTGCAAGTAAACTTGCATACAGCACCATTTTAAACATTCAATTTAGCAGGAATAAGTTTTCACCTCCCAGTCACAACCTGCTGCTCTAACCCCGAGGACACCACTGCCCCTGATTAATTATTGACTCAGTGTGTTCATTGGTTTTAGTGTTAACCACTGATCGATGAAAAGACTGACGAGAACAGAGTCAAGAAGAAGAAGAGGAGGGGAAATTGCAGGAATTCAAACTTCCTGCAGTGAAAGGAACAGATTGTCAAACCAAGACTTTAAATTAACTTCCTTTGACACTCAACTTTCTCCTGCCTCGTTCTGTTCCTCTCTTGTAGCACTCGTTCGTGTCCCTGAGGAACCGTGAGGTGTGTTACAAGCTCCTCGAAACCGTCTGTTCACACGCGCAGGTACTCGATCCACCAACCCACGTGTGAAAATGACGAGATCATTTATCAAACAGCCGTTCTCAGTTTAAACTTTTGTTTTGTGTGTGTGTCTGGAACAGGGCGTGAGCAGCCCTCATCTCTCCTCTGCAGAGAACGAAGCCGAACATGACCTGGTAGGTTTGGTTTTGCTCGTGAAGGTCAAACCAGAGCAGGAATCTCAGTCATGTTGTTCTAGTGGAGATGATAAGAGGCGCGTGATGCACAAACGGCAGACTTTAACCTGAAGTGCTTCCATGTCCGCAGGGCTCGAGTTATTCCAGTTTGGAGGACAGCATAGATCGAGATCAGAGCCGACAGAGCAGCATTTGTCTTGAGAACGGCTTCCCTCAGACGTCCAGTGAAGGTGAGGAAACGGAGGGAGGGGCCATCAGCGCTGGTTGATATTATGTTGTTTGGATCTCTTTTGAATAATGACTTCTGTTCTATATACTTTTAATGGCTTCACAGACAACAATACCAGAACAAAGCCACTGAATGCAACCGTGTTTATTTGTGTCTCTCCAGCTCCAACGAGATGCAGCTCCACCCGTCAGAACAGCTTAATAGATACAGACGACCGGAGTAAGAGCTCTCACACACACACACACACTGTAATATCTACTTATAGTTACCCGTCAGGCAAAGAGGACACCATCATCTTTTTATAAAGAGCTGATTTTTGTCTCTGCCAGCTGTATCGCGGATGTGGAGGATCGTCGGGAGGGTCACACCGTTCTTCCTCCTCAGAGAATTTAGGGATCTCAGCCCTCTCTTCTACCTTTACATGATGATGTGAGTATCATTATTCCTAACGGCTGAAGCTCCATCTTCACTGCCGCAATTACATTTACTCAACTACTTTGCTTAAACGTACCACAAGGAACTTCTAACTCGTTACAAAACAGTCTCAAGATTTAGAAATTGGGATTGAGGTGTCAGCAGCAGATACGGAGCTACATCTCGCTGTTTGCTGATTATTGTGAAGACCTTCTGTAACATTACCGGGGATTGTTGATAACTTCAGCCGTAGCACAACAAGATTATTGTTCCCAAGCAACTAAACCTGTTGGCTGTAGGATCACATGTTTTCCACCATCGTCACATTACAGTTATTAAAATTACACGGCCACAAAAAGATGGATTACCTCATCGCTCGTCTCCAGAACAGATGCTCGCACTAGCCAGATCAAGATCTTTGGACGTCTTTCGATCTTTGGCTTCTTGTTGTTGCTTTAAGTACAATTTCAACCCAATCACCAGAATAAATGTCTACAATGTCAATGTTTGATAATCAGGAGAGGAACATGTTTTGGCCTAAAAGACCTGGTTTGGTTTCTTCAAACATGGTTGGAAATGTACTGAAGCCTCCTTAAAAATATCCAGCGGTGTCGCACCTCCAGATGTTGAAACAGCGTCTCAAGCAGCCGTCCTTTGCTCGCCTCCATCCGCCATTGTTGGCACTTAATCCTAATAAGCAGTGCCCTCCTTTAGCCCAAAATGCATCATTATAACTTTGAATAAAAATAGTATTAAAAACAAGCAAAACTGTTCTTTGCCTCAATCAGTTACAAGATCACAAAGCTACAGACGTCTGCTCACACTTTAATGCATCAGTAATAATAATACAGGTGCTTTTGACCTGAGCTGTGAATTTAATTCCAGAAGTTTCACTTGCAATAAAGTACTTTTACGTTCTGCTTTACTGCAGTAAAGAATCCCAGCAGGAAACATGGATGTTAAAACGAGCGTGAGTGAGTTTTGATTCTGACGTTCAGAGAGCACAAAACGAAACTTTAACACGGGTCTTTTGCTTTTTGTTTGATTCTTCCACGGACCTTTTTGGTATGTTGTCTTTCTGGATGGACTGGAAACTATCAAGGAAATAAAATAATCTAATCCTCGAGTTAAAAAAAACCATCTTTCACACAATGTTCTCTCAGGCTCAGCACAGATACAATTTACTGATATCTTATTGTTCAGTTTGTTCTGATCCGAGACCATCTGCTAAGCTTTTGATTTGTTCTGTGCAATACTTTCGCTTTGTGAGTGAAAGTTGGTGAGTGGAGAATTTATTTTAGGTGGTTGTAAAAAAAAAAAAATCCAACGTGATGATTGTGTTTGTAGGATGGTGGTGCTGCTGCTGGTGTCGGGGTACATCGGCCTCAGGATCGTGGCTCTGGAGGCCCAGCTGGACTCTCTGGGAGCGCTGACTGAGTTCTCTCTACGCCACAAAGAGTGAGTGGACGCACACAAAAAGGAAAAAAAAGGTCCAAGGAAAGGACCCAGAAGAGGAAGTTGTGTTTGGATCTGGTCAGGAAAAACCAGGGGGGTTCAAACCTGTTTTAAGGTGACTTTTGAAACCATTACTTGCAGATCAGATTAGACACGGGAGCCGTTCAGCAGGTTCGTGACGGCGGCGTAGACAAAAGATAAGCCATCACATTCCAGCAGTGTCACACCCAGTTCAGACGGCGACGTGTTGAGATGATGCACCGGTTTTCTCACACTGTTTACTTTCCATTTCGCTAAATTTCAGACGAGAATACTGAACTTTTTACTCCACAGCATTTTTTTTAGGAGCTGTAGTTACTTTACAGATTCATATTTTTACATAAGAATCACGTGATTAACACAAACAGTTTTGAGGGGAAACTTTAGAAGCTTTGGAAGCTACAACTACTCCACACTAGAAGTTGAACTACAGCACAACATCCAGGGAGAGAGAGAGAGAGATTTGGTTTAACTACAGAAAAAAACTACATGAACAGAAAACGATAGATCTTGGCGACGTAAATATTCGCTGAAATTCTAACAACATATGATAAAAACGCCACTCATTTGACTTCTTGGCAAAACAGCCTATTTGTTAACATGTCAATCATAAATAAAAACTAAATAAAACTCCTCAACATCAATGGGAAATGCAAGAAATGTCAATCACTGAAGTAAAGCAAAGGAAAAATAAATATAAAAGTCATTCCTTTTATCACAATGAATGCATGTTTCGATTGTCATGAATATCTCTTAAATTAATGATATGAACAGACTAAGGAGGCACCATATTCTCTAGTGACCGTGGCAATGACTGCATTTCACCCAACGAAGCCACCATGGGGTCGAGTGTCAAGCCTCTCCATGTATCACCAGCCGAAATTATCTTTACAAAATATATTGAATAGATAGTAGCAGTAGTGTGGAAGAGCAACCAAAAAAAGGCTGCTGCTGACTCCTAATGTTAGTGTTTTTCAGCTCAGATTATACCTTAAACTCTGGTTAAACTACCAGTGTAGTTTGATTACATGTGGTTTCAACACTGAACTTAAATATGAAAATGAACATTACGCGAATCATTCAGGATGTAAAGTAGCTACAGTAGAATCCTGCTCAAATATTAATGCATCTAAATTTAGAGTCATTCTGCATAATTGAAAACTTTAGATCTGATACTTTGAATATTTTTGGCTTTTGTTCTCTTACTTTTATTAAAGAGTTAATGCCGGAACTTGCCTTTTCACATCATGGTGCTTTCACAGAGTTTGCATGTTCTTCATGTGTGTGCAGGATCAGTTCCACCTCCACCACTGTCTCCTCTTCATGCTGCTGCTGCTTCTTCTTCCTTCTTCTTTCTGCAGGTTCTGAGAAACCTAGCGAGTTGCAGGGCACCGTGACACACAAATCCTTGTAGGAACTCTCTGCGCCACTTTATCAAGATTCTGCTCTTCATCGATCTCCGTCTAGACACACTCCAAAAGCATCTTAGCTGCGAGACTCAGCCCATTTGACACACAATTCACCTTCAGTGAATCATTCTGTCCAAAGCGTTGTACAACATTGTGCACTAACAAGTTGACTCACAGGAGAAAATGAGCCTCCTGCGCTAACACCCTGTCTGCAGAGGCTGCAGGTCAGCAGTAAGATGCTTCTGGGATGTCTGAACAGGCCTCACGCGGTGGACTACATCGGATGGCTGACTGTGTTGGCAGAAAACCACCAGGACAATATTTCTGTGAGGAGTGCGCTGGGTTTTTTTTTCTGCTGACGGACCAAAAACTGACACGAAGATCTCCTGCACTGAGCCATATGGAGGCAGCCTGCTGAAGCCGTGTTTATTTCCTGGCCGGTGAACAGCTGAGCTCAGCTTAGCAGAGGTTTGCTGGAGTCCCTGCCATCTTGGATCAACACAACCAGTAACACTGAGAACACAACCGGGTCACAAAGAAGCTCTTTGTCGTTGCTCGAGGTTAAATCATCTGTTTGTTATGAAATGAGGGCTCACATTCAGTTAAGTTCACTGCTGGTTTCAGGAGTCACGTCAGACTTCTAATAGCATCGATCATCCAGCAGAGGGCAGGACTGCCACACGAGGCAGGATTTCACCGAGTTCTCTCCAGGCACTGAATATGTCTCCAACTACAAATGTTATGTCACTTTTGCTGCTTCCTTTTTGTCAAATCAACCCTGTTTACTGTGACCGCCGGAGTTCATCCATGATTGATTGCCATGACTTGAAACCAATTGTAAACATCACCCAAACATGGGAATTCATCATCTACTCACCGTCGTGTTAACGGGTAACAGGGTGAAGTTTAATATTCATAGCAACTAGAGCAGATAGGCACTTATTTTAGAATGTAAAAAGAAACAAACCCCCTATAGAAATGTATATAATACATTTCGTCCAGTGTAATCCAAGTCTCCAGACGCTCCATGATCCATAAAGATTAGGAATGAGGATACTTACACCCTCGACGCAGGGTTGAGTTTATGCACCCACTTCAGACGGGGTGCCGGCTAACGCTCTTAGCTTATCAGATTCTGTAGAGATTTTATCTTTTGGAGGTGCGATGTGTAAGAATTTTAGTTTAAAACCAGCTAGCTTCGTCCCGGCCCGTCTTTGAGAATGCAGAGGGGATGATCCAATAGTCAAGCTCAGGAGTTGGACTCGGCTAATAGGACCAGGTGTAAACTATGTTTTTTCAAATCAATCTTGGGATCTTGGAGTTTCCTCAGACTTAGATTCTGTCTGACGAGCTGCATGGTGTGGAGTCATTTGACCTTTTTTCAGTCGTTTAACATATTCAAACGTTTTCCATATAATAACTCGGCGTGCGGGTGAGTAGATAATGACTGGATTGTCATTTTTGGGTGAACTTGATGACGAAACATTCTGAGAGTTCTGTGTAAACATTGAAAATGTTACAATATATAATACGTGGTTTTAAAAACCTGTGTGGTGATACATAAGTGATTGTATGTCTGCTTTAATGTCAATAATCAAAGATCATGTTTAAGTCTGAAATTCATTGAACCACAATTTACATTCCTGATGGAACTTTTCCCCAATTTTATCCATCCATGTATGAATCCTTTACATTACCTTCAAGCATTCCAGCCAATCTGAGAATCTGATCAGATTTTATATCATAAATCAAATCTTTTGTATCACTGACTACATCTTCTACCCCTTCTGATTAACTTATGCACTGTATAAATGTACAATGACTGTAAAATTGTATGATATTATAAAAACAATACATCCAGTTTCATATTTTTGTACATAAGTGATCTTTTTTTTTATTATTTTGTAGTCCATAAAAAGGTCAAGATTCAGTCCCATGAATTAATTTCATTACATCATATTCTCAGTTCAAAAAAGCAACATAAAATTACAAATCATAATACAAAGAATAGAATAGGTAAGTACAGTAACCATATAAACAGCCCACTAATAGTGTCTAGCCCCTAACCCACCCGCCTATTCCCCCCCGCCCACCACTGCCCCGCTCAAACTCTAGCACGAAACTCATAACAATACATCAGTTAGTATCAGCAATAAAAAAATTCAAATAAACGTCCCGGTTTTTTTTTCTTCTTCTTTAAAAAGCGCTTCAATGTTCTGATGCCATGAGTTCAGCTTTACCCTCACATAGAATACATAATAGAGATAACATCCCGCCCCGTCACTTGCTCTGCAAAACACAATAGACATGCATACAGTTTTCACTGCTCGACCCTCCCCCCCCCCCCCCCCCCCCCCCCCCC
>CAEMYA010000024.1:19774184-19812032 GCA_903131615.1 Diplodus sargus | reverse complement strand
TTTTTTTTTTTTTTTTTTTTACATCTACTGCAATAGAACATCTCTGCCTAGTTTTGCTATTGGTTGCTACGGTAACAAAGGCACAGAGTGGAGTGGCTGCAGCAGCTGAAGAGAGAGAGAGAGAGACAGAGGGAGAAAACAGAGAGGGAGAAAGAAAGAGAGAGAGAGAGAGAGAGATTTATTATTTTTAATGCCCGTGGACCCAATCACAACAACAGATTTAACAGAGTTCAAATGCAGCGACGAGCCAAAATGTCAACGCCACAGAGAGAGAGAGAGACGCGTTTTGGATTCACACACATGCGTACACACACTTATCAGAGGATTAATTAATGGCTGTGGTGTAGTCGGGTGCGGCACGGGTCAGGGCTCGAGCAGCCCGACAACAGTGCTTGCAGCAGCAGCAGCAGCAGCAGCAGTGAGGTTGGGTTTGGTTGGCTGTGGACTTTGCGCCTACAGACAAGAAAGCTCCAGCTTTTCTGTTTTGTTATTATTCCTTCCTCATGGTCGGCGGATGCTCCTCACTGCGTGGAGGGGATGGTGCTTTCTTTATTCTGCCTCTGTGCAGCAGCGGGCCGGTGTATTGATCTCGCTCAGCAGCTTTAATAGTTGAGATGCTCTGTGCAAATATGAGCACGTCCAGCACACACCGAAAAGGCCACAGAGGCATTTTGGGCCGGGAATCATGGGTAAATATTAGAAAGATAATCATTAAATAGATATATTTCATGTTGCTTGTTGGCACGCTCTCTGGGGGGGTTGTGTAGATTCTCCCAGCATGCCTTTTGCCCCCCACTATGATTCCCCGTCCAATCAGACGAGGCAGGTGAGCAAAAAGCCACAGACTTCATGAAATGGAGCTCAGTCCCAGCTGATGGGGGGCTAAAACATGTGGACGGGCTGATAAGAGGAGAAATCAGGTGATTATGCTTCTTCCGATGACCTGCTGATTGGTTAATGATGTGAGTGTTAGCAGGTGATTTGCTAATGTGCCGGCCTGATGAGGGTAGATTACACCGTGTGGCACGTCGCCATCATTACATGCGTCCCATGATAACCGTGTCAGTGTCACACCATTTAATCCCATCACGCCAACATGATCTGACACAAATAGCATAACAGCCCTTTTCTTCTTTCCACACGACTCGTCTCTCTTCCCTTGATTTGCTGATACTCATTCTGTCACCAGCGGTCTGTTGTTTTTTTTGTATCTTGATGAGCTGGAAGGCTGTAGCAGGCAGTTTTTTCCCTTTTTTCTTTCATGTCTGCTGCTCAAAACTGTCTCTGTCTTTCATCCTTCATCTCTCTCTCTTCTGTCTTTCGGCTCAGCGGGGAAAAAAAAAATCAAAAAACCTTGATAAACGAATGTCAAAGCGCTGCCCCGGACCGCTTTTTATAGCCTAGAGCTGGGAAAAAATACTGCCCTTGTCGTGGCGCTGGCTAGCAGCAGAGCTCTAATATGCCGGCCTTGGCCGAGATCTGATGGTTTATCTTAGGGGATCGATAACCTTAATCAATACACACTCTAATGAGGAGGCTCCATCGATGATTCGCCTGCAGGGTTTTGGTATGTAGCATGTGCAGGTTGCTTTAACGAGGAAGGAAAGAGGGATGTTCAGTGTTGAACCCGCGGCTTTTTGGTCCCTCCTTTCTCTCTTTACTAGTGTACGACAGACACAGCTGGACATTTTTGTCATTTAACCTTTATTTATAAAGTGCAGCGTGGCCCAATAAGGGCACCGTATGTATTTTGGACAATAAAAGCAAAAAACAAAACCTGACATTTGTATACGTACAAGTAATACATATTTGGCCTGCTGCAATTTTAGTTTTTGTCGAATATCGCGATATATGCATCGTTTTTCCACAATATCGAACATCGAAACAGCTTTAACGGCATATTCGGCTTTTACTTTTAACAGTGAGAGCTCGAGCGTGGAGCAGCATTGGGAGACTACTTCAGGTTAATTGGTGTGATGTAGCAGCACGCACGCAGCATTAAATGCAATATTATAGGTTTAGAGCAGGAGACAGAAGAGAGCCGAGGGATTTAAACGGAGGCGGCGCGCCGTGTGTTCGCCAGGTTTGACTCATCGAGCGAGCGAGAGACGATCATATCATCCGTTGCATTATTTAGGCGGGACAATATCGAGATATAACATGTTGGATACTTGAGTCTTAAACTGGGTAAAAGAGAGCAGCATGTCCAGCCTTGCAGCAGGTTTTTATACATCATCTCACATGTGTAGAGCACACGGTCGAAAAGCCAGTTTCTCAGTCTCAGTCTTGGTGGTTTTCAGGGACTAAATCATCTCAGTATCTTAGTGCAGTGCGTACTTGATCTATAATTAAGAAGGCGTGTAATTTACCCAGGTAGTTGGCCGAGGAGCGCTTTGTTAATATACTAAATACGGTGCTGTTCTCTTCTCACGGCCAACTTTCTCTGAAGGTAAACAACGATGCCTTCCAAAGCCAGGAGAAGTTGTCGTTACTGAAGAAAACCTGAAAATGTGACAATTTTCAGGTTTTCTCAAGTTCTGACTTACAGAGAACGTCTCTTATCTGTAATTTCGAAGCCTATTCATGGACGTTTATTAAGCGAAAGACATCAGAAATGATGGCGATCTCAGACGTATGAGTCACACATATATCTGTGTATGAATGATAGCGGGGAGCGTCAGTGTTTCAGGGATATAAGAACCAACTGAAGAGACACTTTAAGCCTTTGAAATGTCAAACATATAGATTTCAACACTCCGATGATTATTTCTGTCTTTTGTTGTACATTCAGAAGAACAATTTCAACAGTTCTTGTGGGATAAAAACAGGAAGTATAATATCACAATGGACTGAAGCTCCCACAGCGTGTTCTCAGTCTATTGTTATCGAGTTTTTCGGCAATTTGGCACCAATAAAAGTATGCTGGGTTGTTATTAGGAGTTCTTGTATGCAATATACCCACTGATGTACGGACAAATATAACTAGATACTTTATATCGTAGGAAATTTAAAAGAATGATGATTTTAAGACTAATTCTGAGATACCACAAATCATTTCTTAGCATGTTTATAGACATTTATCGCACAAAGGGCATCAGAAATAATGATAGATGGGGTTCAGTAATGAGTGGAGAAGCAGATTGCGTCTCTCAGTGGCAGCGGGTTAATGTGAAAAGCCGGTCCGTCACCACACGAGCCTAATCTCACCGCAACACACGTTTCCTTTAATTCCATCCATCCATCTTTCGGTCCACACGCGAGAAAAAAAACAAACAGAATTTCATTTCAGGTTTTTTTTTTTTTTAAGCATCACATTTGGATCCCGGTCATGAAACAAGGCTGTAATGAAATGAGGCCGGCCCTGAAAAAAACCCTCTAAAACCGGGCTCAATCGGTTCTGGTTCAGGGAATATCCCAACAGAAGAGTTGAGACGAAAACAAGCCGCCCGCACCCCCTTCAGGGCGCCTCCGGTGCCTCTGATGAGGAGAAGGCTTAAAGATGTCAAACCTGCAATCTCCGAGCTGGAATTTCATTTGAAGTGGCCCCTGGTGGAAAGCACGCAGCCCACACGGCCTCGCTGATGTCTTCAAACAGCGCGTCACTCAAACGCATGCACGGTCTGAAGTGTTGGCAACACAGGTGAACGTGCTTACGGATATATATACGAGTGTGTGCCCGTGCGTCCGGATGCATCTGTGTGTGCTTTCGAATAGCAGTTGTCATCACCTTAGCAACTACATCTACCTCCCTACCTGGAGCTCTATCTTTGAAAACAGTCGCAGGGTCTTTTTGTCCTGGAACAGACAGGCTGGGAGATAGAAAGAAAGAGAAATGAAGGGAGGAGGCGGGTGATGGCGGGAGGGAGAGAGAGAGGATGAAAGGAAGTAAGCGGGGGTTGGGGGGGAAACATGGTATTCAGCTTGATTTGACGGGAACAGCAGCGCACATCTTTTCTCTTCAATTTTTCTGACCCGTCTTTTCATTTGTGCTTCATCGCACTCTCCGCGTTTTTTCACGATTTCACAGCAGAGCTCGCGGCAGAAACGAGACAACAACAACAAAAAAGAAAAACACAGAGCGCTCCGCCCTTTTTTCATTCCCCTCATTTGTCTCTTCTTTCTCTTTAAATCTTCTCTTCTCTTTCAAAGTCTTCTCACATCAAAGACCGCCCGCTCTGCCGAGCTGCGAGGCCGAGCCACAGGCGTTTTTTTGAGTAAAATGCACAGAAAAGCTTCTACGTTTAAACACGTGTTTGATGGTGCGGCTGCCACAATTTATGACTGGTAGTAACTTATGCGCAGCAGTGTTATTCCTGCTGCTGGTTTTATGGGCTGAGGGAGATGCTGATGTACAGCACGAGGGCTTGTTTTTGACTGTTTGACCCCGTTATCGGTCGGTCAGCTCAACACTTTGATCCAGACTAAAATGTCTCAACGTTCGTGGTCTCCAGAGGATAAATCCTGCACTTTGTTGATCCCCAACTTTCCCTGCTATGCCACCAGCCTGTCAAAATGTTTATTCTGGACCACTTAAACCCCAAAAGTTAGGCCCAAAACATTGACTTTAAAGGGGGTCTGTTAGATGTCTGTGCTGCGCTGGGAGCCGGTCATTAGTTTCATTAGCGGACTCCATTTCTAGCCGAACATTAGCAACTCTTCCTCTCTGTGAGCGGAGGCACTGAAGCGAGGCGCTGATGAACGTGCTTTGGATTGTCACCAAGAATTCGACCCTTTTTCTTTTTACAAAAAGAAATCCATTCCTTTAAAACAACTTCAGCAAATCATCCACAGGCTTGTAAAGGCGACCGAGAGAGACGGAGGAAGGTCTAATTCTTCATATCGCGTTACAATCCGTTCACATGCGGCCGGTGAAAAGGTGATTCATAAATTGTTACATAAAGCTCCTTGAAAATGTTTGATTTAATTTTATGGCACAAGCAAAATGTAAATGGTCACATCATGTTGAGTCGGCGTGTGGAAATTAAATATATAAAGCTGAGGGGGACTTCAACATAATCATAACTTGTTAATTCAAGTGTTTATTATTCAAGCATACATAAATCTAATGCATTTAAAAAAAGGTAATTCTGTCTCCAGTAATAAATCACAAATGGCGCTTTTACATTCATACACAATAACTCAACGGGAAAGACAGAACTTTCAATCAAACACGTGACTCTTTACATTAAACAGAAGCTGATGACGGTGAAACAGGACACCTGCTCGACATCAGCGTGTTTACATTGTGAGCTAGTTAGCGAGCTGACGGTAGCTTATAGCTCCGAGCGCTGCTGTGTCTGAGTGCAGCTTCACGCCGCTGGCATGGCTGCCGGCTCTCAGTCTTGTTGTCTGTGTGTGTGTGTGTGTGTGTGTGTGTGTGTGTGTGTGTGTGTGAGCGTGCACATATCTCGCACAGAATGACCCTTTTGTGGCCTTTTTAGCTTTTTAAAGACCGAGATCTGTTCCCTTCCGTTGATTTAGGGGGTTCTTAACTTCTGACCTTTAGAGAGAGACATTGTCCAGCTTGCCCGAGTCGCTCCCTTCATCTCTCCCTTCTCCACCGTCACTCTCTGATAACATAAAGACCAGCTACTTCTTTCTTTGTCACTAATTACCGGTGATATAGCCTCCATATGTCCGCACACAAACACACGTCCAGTGAAAGGAACGTCACCGCCCCGGAGCGGCTTTGTAATCCTGCGAATGTTTTGTCTCCGGGTGTGTTTTATGGCTGGGAGAGTCTCCTTTCGACTCAGACTGTTTGACAATGGAGTGACATTTGTGACAATAGATCCCCATTACACCTCTGAGCAGACAATGGAAACACATTAGCTCCCTGCTGAAGACGGGTTGGTGACAGCAGTCGCCCTGCTGCACTCGTGACCCTGTCGTCACACACACACACACACACAGACACACACACACACACGCAGACCTGTTGAATCGCTGTCAAAATGTCAATACATGCACACACATGGAGAAATATTGAGTGCACAACAATGACATTTTCTCCTCCCTCCCTCCCTCCCTCCCTCCATCCCTCTCTTTCTGTTAACAGTGCATGTGTGTTGCTGCCATGGGGACCGTGGCTCCTCCCCTCGCATTTCTCCTCCTGCTGCTTCAACTGGCTGATGGCTCATTCCCCGAGGAACCCAGTCCTCTCAGCTACGTCCCCGTAGAGGGTATGTTTCCTTCCTGCTGTGTGTGTGTGTGTGTGTGTGCAGCATTGATGAATGACTCTGTGGTGGATGTGGAAATCAGGGGTCAAGGGCCACAGCCTTGGTGTGGAGCTGCTTTAAAGCTACCCAGGCAATACAGACAAATTCAAAGAGACTCCACTCACGTCCCTCGGCGGCGGCGTAGAAGATTACTAAACATGAGGGAGAAGGATATGGAGACGGAGAGACGGGAAGAAGGAGAAAGAAATGATGTGTTATAGATGTTGAGGGGTGCAGGAAGATGAAAAAGTGGGAGACAATTAGATTGGATGGGGGTGATACAGATGACAAGAGAGAAGGCTGAGGGGTGGAGGAGAGAAGGGGAGGAGACAGGTGGAGATGGATCGCCACGTCCTCCCTCCCTCCCCTGCAGTCAAGGACAATGAGACGTTTTCCCAATCTGTCTCCCGATGATGAGGCCTCCCTGTGGAGACCGTCCTCCTCCTCCTCCTCCTCCTCCTCCTCTCGGAAACTTTTCTCAGAGTCTGACGCCGCCGCTTCCTCACCCCGCCTCGCCCGTACACTCTCATCCATCCGAAATTTAGGAAGAGGGGCGGGGGGGAGGCGATGGTCTTTCGCACAGAGCAATAATGATTGCACGCAGTTTTTCTCATTACGGAGCTGCATGCATCAACAAAAGCATAAAAAGAAATAACGCTAAGAGGATAAAAGTGTTGCGGTGTGTAACTGCTACACCATTCGTCTCTGCCCATTATCTTTGTTTTCCTAAACAAAAACATCAAGGATGACTGAAGACACTATTAAAGTGAAGGTTAGGGAATCTGTTTTACCGCCTGCCTGAGCTCTCTGGGTAAACACACTGTATGCGGGGGGGAAAGTAGTCTCTCTGTCATCGACTGCCAGGGCATCCTTGAGCAAGGCACTTTTTTTTTCACATGTTTTGGTTTCTTTTCTCCGTCTGTGTGCTCGCGTCAGTTGTGCGGAGGTATCCGGTGTTCCTGGGCAGAGCTCATCGTTCAGCTCAGAGACAGGAGCTGCACATCCAGACGGTCCTCCAAGTCAACCGCACGCTCTACATAGGAGCCAGGTAACCAACGGCAACCGCCTCCAACCGTGTGTTGCCAACGCTCTCGCATTAATATCCTTTCACTTTCATTTGATGCCGCGGCTTCCATCTGCTGTCACTCCGCAGAGGACATTCAGCTTCTTGTTAAATGTCAAGTGAGAGCTGTTTGTTCACATTATCTTCGTGCATATATAGAAAATAAGAATTGCTTTTCACAGCAGCAGTAGTGTAATATTGCTCCCCGGAGACGACGGAAACATACTTGCCTCCCTGACGACAGCCGAAGTGCTCAATTACATAGTTTACGTCAAAACTCCTGCATGATTTACAGACGTATAATGTGGATAATAATGTCAATAAAAGGCTCATATATACGTACTGATAGATATGTACAGCCGCCACAGGAAAAGAGAGGCAGAGAATCCAGACTTCTGTTCCTCATGCACAAAGAGAGTAGAGAGCAAACCTCCACTAAGTGCCTTTTAATTCAATCAAGTCCAAAGCAGTTTAATGAACATTCATGCATTTTTCCCTGAGAATTTAAGGAAAATAGCAAAAAATGTCTCACAATGTTCCTGCAGTGTTTCCCGTACGCAGGCTTTTTACTTTGGAGCCTCCTCAGGCAGATAAAATCAGAATTCAAACTTTTATCCAATTAAGACGAGCATTTGTCTTCATGGTCGTCTAATTTAAGGAAGGCTGATTTATCCAATAAGTAACATTCCACCTTAATAGTGGTTGTGGCTGCTGTTATGCTCAGTGTTTCCCATTCATAGGCTCTACGTGGGGTCCTTGTAGGATGAATGGGACCGTGTGACGGCACACAGCTGTTTCTGTTTAATTTGTAACATTTACAATGTTCAGTTAAAAAAGAAATTTAGCTTCATTTTACTCAGAAATTAACAACTCCCAAAATCTCCAAAGGGCGAGTGATGAATGAACAGTTAACATCATAAACTGCACACTGCCAGCAACTTATAGGCCAAAAGAAAGAGCTTTTTTCATAAACATGTGTTTGTTTATTATTGAACTTGTCCATCACATACCTGTAGGAAACACTGTCTGCTCCGGATCCTATTCCGTCCTGAGCGCCGGCCTCCATCCGAGTTTTGCAGAAATCTGCTCACTAGTTTTTGGGATCATACAAATAAATAATAAAATGAAGCATTTCAAACAGTTTGAATTCTGTGGCTTTTGCCTGTTTGACTAGAAACAGATTTTACTCACAAAAACAGGTGGCTGAAATGCTGCGCTGATAACGTTTTCTTTCCTCAGGCAACAACAAAAACAACGAGAGTACTCTCATTCAACCATTTATGAAGCCGGCTGCTGTTTTCTGCTACACAGATCATACAATCACATATACACACACGTAACGCATGCCAAGTTTTAATATAAGCTGCTGTAACTTTGATAGCACTGAAATAAGTTTTATTCTGAAATTAATTAAAGGGGAAAAAAATGATGTAAGCGCTGATTTGTGTGTTGTGTGTTCTGTAGAGATGACTTGTACAGAGTGGAGCTGGATAACATGGCAGGTGATGAGATGTTCTACAGCAAGGTAAGACTCGTTCTCTTGCACACACACACAAAACCAAAGATGCACTCAAAACTAATAACGCACACACACTCGTATCAAATATATCCTGACTGTGGCTCGTTCCTTCGGCAGAAACGGACGTGGGAATCCAATAAAAACGACATCCGAGTGTGCAGGATGAAGGGCAAACACGAGGTACAGTGCTCATGCATGACGCCGCTCTGACTTTGAGAAGCACTCTCACATGCGTCGACACTATCTACACCATCACACGCATGGACAGACACAACAGCTGTTGGAGAAACCTTATTTCCTCTGGGTGCACCTGCATACGGTATTTACACAAATTTGATCTTGTTGATACAGAATCAGCGTCACTTAATCACGCTAGCTCAGTGAAACGCAACCCGGGCAGAAAGATGTCCACAAAAGCATGAAAGCCGTTTTCCTCGCACACCTGCATCGTGGCAGTTTTCTTCATATACCTGGTTTGTAGCCTGCAGGGGGAAGACTGGAAAGTGGAACAATTATTGTGTGTGTATAGAGTGATACTTGACAGTGTTCTGAGATATGAAGGGGAATGTGATCAAAACTACGACAACAAAAAAAGAAAGGATTTTGATGGGACGTTAGTTTGATTGACAGGGTTTACCCCTAAAATCCTAAAAATACAAGCTTTTATTGTATAAATGTAGACGCGCCGCCGGCAAAATCCAATGTGGGTGGAACTGGCGGAGAGAGACGAAGAGGCAACACAAGATGGGGAACATTATAGAGCAAACTGAGCAGAGAGAGTGACACAGCCTGAGGAAAGGAAACAGTAATTGAAATCACTTGAGGAAGGGAGCTGTAGGTGGGGATGGGATGTGTGTGGGCGGGCGGGCGGAGGAGAGCTGGAGAAGGACGACAGCAGAGCAGACACCAGGATGTAAGAGAGAGGTGAGAAGACAACACAAGGAGACGACGTGTTGCGTCAGAAAAACACAGACGAAGGAAGAAAAATGTGTACAGGGGCCAGTGAAAGGAATTAAGGCTGAGATGTATTTTAAAAAGCAGACAGGTGGAGAAAAGACTGGCCTCCGAGGTAAAAAGGTGGAGAGAGCATGAGAGGAAGGAGACAAAAGACAGAAAAGATGGTAAATTACCACTAAAGCCTGCGACTGATGCAACTGTGAATCACCTGACATAATGGTTAACAGACCGGTCCTAATGCTCCTCAGTGTCATAACATCCATAGGTAAGTGTGCAGAATCACTTAGCCGAAGTTATTCCAGTCCAAGAATAGCCCCTTTTTTCACAGCAGACATTTCTGAAATGTCGCACGGGGGGAGGCACAGGTGGTGATAATAACATTAGCGATGGATCTGTGAGTCAGAAATACCTGGAAATTAACTGGAAACTGGACTCTATTCTATTACACTCTAATATACTCCATTGTCAAATAGTTTTGGGGGAATATTCTCACGTGCTGTCTGGCCTGGAGTTAGAAAAGAGAGTTGACACCGCAGTCACATCTGCACGGGAAGTCGCCGACGCCAGCAGCCGTGAGGTTATTTAGCCTGAAGACAGCTAACCCGACTCTGCCTATCAACACTTCTAAAACTCACCCGCCTCATTAACGTGTTGTGTCTTGTTTGTTCAATCAAAATAAACAAATGTGATGTATAAAGTGTTAATTAGTGAGCTTCAGAGGTGCTGCTTGGCTAGCCATTTGCCTCCATTTCCAGCCTTTTTGCTAACGGTGCTCACGAGCTGCCAGCTCCATATTTAGCGCGTAAACATTAAACTGGTAGTTTCTCGTCTCGCGGCAGTCGGCCAGGATCACCTGGAACTGAACGGAATGAAATGTGTCCATTATTAATAGTTTTTGGGAAACACTCTCGTTCTTGCCGAGAGCTAGAAAAGGAAATTGATACCACCCTCGAATCTGTACGTTAGCTTAGCGGCTCAAACAGTTATCAACACTTTCTAGTTAACATGTGATAACTTGGTTGTTTAATCAAATAAAACAGCACTGCTTTGCATATTTTATTACTTTTGAAAGGAAAATTGCTAAATGTTCACCTATATCTTGCTTATTTAATCAAATAAACAAATGAAATAATGTTGTCAATTAGTGTTTTTTACTTTTGGATGAATCCAGGCTACAGTGGCTGTTTCCCCACCATTTCTAGTCTTTGTGCTAAGCTAAGCTAAGCTAAGCTAAGCAGCTGCTGGGGGGCGACATATAGAGGAATGAGTCCTAAAACCTGGAAACTAGTGAGCAGTTTTCTTTAGATTTTCGGTTTCCTCGTCTCAAAGTCAATTGAATTTTTGGTTTAATGTCTGAAATAAGGTCTGTGGTTAACATAAACATAAAAGAGATTGTCATGTTTTATTCTACGACCTAAAATATGCAAGTAAACACCCTCCGTTTGAATAATAAGGCATTTACATGTGGCTGGCAGTTTCCCCCCCAATTTCCAGTCTTTGTGCTAAGCTAAGCTAACTGGCTGCTGGCCCCGACAACAAATTGAGCATACAATCATGAAAGTAGTATCAATCTAACTCTTAATCATCTAACTACTATTACAAAAGGAAAGCAGCGTATTTCCCACCTCAAACTATATTGAGTTACCTCCAACTGTGCTTTTCCAGCTCTTTCAGAAAGTCTGACACAACAAATTATGCAAATCTTTATGCAAAGTACTCCAACAAGTAATACTGTTAGCTAATACACAAGCTGGAATCGTTCATTGGCAATAAGTAGCGCTGAATTTCGAAACGTTATTTAACGTTCCATCCATCATTTTTCTGTGTGTAAAAATGTTACAGCAAAGGACCTGCGGGGCTGAACGATGTCATCGAGTGTCAGATTCAGCGATGGGAGCTTTAAATTTCAGCTCAATCAAAAGCTTTCCGCTTTGAAGACAGCTATAAAGTCCTGTTGTTCCTCCAGATGGAGTGTGGTCGAGGGTGTTATTTCCTCTAAGGATTGTTTTAAGCTGCATTTTTCATACTTCACACTGGCAGTTTCGCCCTCCGACTGGTAGTTTTGAGCTTAGCTTTTGGATCAAAACCGCCCTTTTAACGTCGACCTGCACCTTGTGATTTCCTCCTTCTCTTAAATCTTTTTCCTTTTCGTGTTTGTGTGTTTTTTTGTTTTTTGTTGGGTTTTTTTCAGGGAGAGTGCCGTAATTTCATCAAGGTTCTGCTCAGCCAGCACGGTGGTCTGTTTGTATGTGGAACAAACGCCTTCAACCCGCTCTGTGCCAACTACACCGTCAGTATCCGTCTATCCGTCAGTTCTGGTTCCTTCTCTGTGCATCTGCCAGTTTATTTATCTATATACATTTTTGTTGTTCTTGTTGCAGAGAGACACTCTAGAAATGGTGGGAGAGCCCGTCAGCGGGATGGCACGCTGCCCGTATGATCCTCGCCACGCCAACGTGGCTTTATTTGCAGGTACTGTATCGTGCAATGAAGAAATCCACGGCGTCTAGCGGAGATCAGACTCAGTTTACAGCTCCAAAAACTGAAACATCTGTGCCCTTGTGTTTACCTTTACAGATGATTTATAGTCAGACCTCTCGCTGCGTTTCTTGTTTGGTTTTAATCTTCCTGTCCTTGTGCTATCGCTCCATCTGTATCTTCCCCTTCTACTTAATCTCCTCCTTTTGCTCTTTTCCGTGCGTCTCTCTCTCCTCAGATGGAAGTCTCTTTACCGGCACCGTGACAGACTTCCTGGCCATCGACGCCGTGATCTATCGCAGCCTCGGCGACAGCCCCGCCCTCCGCACGGTCAAACACGACTCCAAATGGTTCCGAGGTACTTTAGGAGACAGACGTATAAATGACCCTCCAGAGCCAGACACCTTTTTACAGACAATCCGGAAGCAAATACCTTAAGCTGTTCCCGACATCTTCAGTAAATTCACTTAAAGAAAATGAAGTAGCTGTCTTTAAATGAGGTTGAATAAGATGGCTTTGAGCTGCTAAAAAAATAAATCTACGTTCTGGGGAAACCAAACATGATGAGTCCCACATTTGATAGACTCATTATAAGCTGGCCGCGCTCTGACAGAGTGATGTATTGAGGTTAGTCGGACTCCACAGATTCGGGGGGTTTTAACGAGCCTTCGATTGAACAGTTCCCCGCCACTTCTTTTTTTTTTTTCCACGGAGAGAACAAAACAAGTCGGGGTAGGTCAGAGCTGGAACAGCGCCGGATGAATAAATGATAAATACTTTGGATCTTCTTGTCCATGATGATAAATTAAACAAGACATGAATATTTAATGAGTGAGGCCGGCGGACAGCAGTGGTCCGTGTTGATGTGGCTGTTATTACGGCGCTGTGTCAGGGACTGTGGAGGGTTGGGTTTGGCCCCGGGCACTGTGTGTGTGTGTGTGTGTGTGTGTGTGTGTGTGCTTGTCTAATAGTGTTTTTCTCATATTATTTTCCAGAGCCGTACTTTGTCAGCTCCATGGAGTGGGGGCCTCATATTTATTTCTTCTTCAGAGAGATGGCCATGGAGTTTCATCATCTAGAGAAGGTGCTTTCTTTTCCTTTTTTTCGGTCTTTAACTCCTATCATCCCTCCATTTTCCTAAACTAACCCGTTGTGTTGAAGGTGATGGTGTCCCGCGTGGCCCGCGTGTGCAAAGCAGACCTGGGCGGCTCTCAGCGCGTCCTCGAGAAACAGTGGACCACGTTCCTGAAGGCGAGGCTCAACTGCTCCGTCCCGGGTGATTCACACTTTTACTTCAACCTCTTACACGCCACGAGCGGCATCATCCGCATGCAGGGGCGGGACGTCATCCTCGGCCTCTTCTCCACGCCACCGAACAGGTAAACGAGACGCACGCAATGTGGACACGAAGAGGCGTGAGTGCTCTTTTTTGGTCTCATCAACTGTCTCCCTTTTCTGTGTCTCCGCCAGCATCCCCGGCTCTGCGGTGTGTGTGTTCGACATGCAGCAGCTCGCTCATGTCTTCGAGGGTCGGTTTAAAGAGCAGAAATCCCCCGAGTCCATTTGGACTCCCGTACCGGACGAGGCAGTGCCTAAACCGAGGTATTGTTATGCAAAGTGTATGTGAGCAGAAGTTGCTGCAGTGCTGCTGTCCCGAGCATCTGTCTCACGTATACAGTAGTCTACTTGCTCCCTCTGCTATAAGCTCCCACTGCCAATCACACAGCAACTTTGCTGCTATTCAGCAAATATTCTAACACGGCCTCCAGCAGCCTCAAAAAAGAAACTCCTCTGGCTCTCTCCTTCTTCCTCTCCCCGGACCTTCTATCCATCTCTTCTTCAACCCCGACTTTCTCTTTTTCTGTGTCTCGCTCCTGCAGACCGGGAGGATGTGCAGTGCAGGGATCCAGATTTAGCTCCTCTACCACGCTGCCGGACGAGGTGCTGAACTTTGTGAAGACCCACCCGCTGATGGATGAGACCGTTCCACTACTGGGCCACAGACCCTGGGTGGTCAAGACTATGGGACGGTACGCGGGTTGACTCGGTTGTTTCATAGCGCTCATGCAGGAACGAGCATTTCTAACGTACACATCTGTCTTTCTAGGTACCAGCTGACAGCCATGGTGGTGGACACAGAAGCCGGTCCCCATAAGAACCGCACGGTGTTGTTCCTGGGCTCCACGCGCGGAACCATCCTCAAGTTCCTAATGGTTCCCAGCGGAGATTCTGTCTCCCACAGCAGCGTGTTTCTGGAGGAGGTGGAAGGATTCAACCCAGAGAAGTGAGTAGGAGTCAACGAATATGGCACGATCTAATATCGTTGTGTTGGTGTTGTTCCTACAACATCATAATTAATTTTGCTTAAGGGCCGGCGCTGCAACAGGAAAGTCACGTTTATGGTGAAAAAGACAAGAAAATACCCACATGGGAGACGTTAGCCTTGGAAACATGTTTTTATTGTTGGGAAAGTGTGTGTTTTGACCTAAAACATGATGTTTCCTTCAACATAACCAAGTTGTTTGTTTCCTAAACCTAACCTAAGTGCCCCTTGCTCTTACTGCACCTGTACAGTATTTGTACTCTCATCTTGTGACGTGAATACATGTCTGTATTCGCACCTTTTAATATATTCCAAATTGCCTGTGGTCTCCCTTTCACACTGGCCAAAAAAACAGCTTAAACCTGCTAACATCTGGGTTTGGTGTTCAATGTGAACATATCTTATCAGGATTTCCTCCCAGATCAATAGTAGTCACTGGCATCTATCGCCTCTGTATTGAAGTCAAGGCTGCTGGCTTGTTAGTATCTTTCCATCCATCTCTGTCGAGCAGCACTTGACCGTCGTTCCGTCAGCACTGAGTGTGAAAGAGAGGCTGACGTTAAAGATATGAAAACAGCAACCTTCCATACGGTCTGAGCCTCGTCGGCTGTTTGATCCGTTGAGAAAGAAGCGAGACGTCTCTAAAGACTTTTTAAAACACCTTCATCTACAGTCTGATGAGGTGTGTGATCTGCTGCTTTCTACTGTTCTCTGTCTTTCCAGCACACCAGGCTGAAAAAAAACAGAGAGGCAAACTCGTCCATCGACAATGTGAACAGAGTTAATTGCCAATTATTAGCTGGTTTACCCGCGTTCAAAAAAACCTGCGTATACTCGCTAATTTCAGTGTAACACACACACACACACACACACTTGGAAGGTGAAAGCATTCTAATTAACTTATAATGGCAATAATAAGTCAATTAAGTCTAAAGATAACAAGTCAACAATATAATAATAAGTGACATATTATACAAACTCCGCTGGCCTCCGCTGTTGGTTTCTACTTCAGTGCTTTTCGCTCAGTTTCAGTGACGGTCCAGGAGCAACAGTAATTATGATGTTGTAAAAACAACACCGACGCGGCGGCGGCGGTCTCAGATAAAGCGACATTTGTCCTTGATCTCCAGTAAATTATATATTTTGACTTGTCACTCAGGGCGGATCAGGTCTCATGTTGTCAGCCTCCGTTTGAGATCTGAAGTGCTTTTCAGACAAGAGCTGTCTTCAATTACGCTTACTTTTAAATATTCACCTTTTTGAAGTGCGGCTCGGAGTAAAAGACTGCTCAGTTATTTATTTGGCCGTATCCATTACAGTTGTATTCACATACATTATTAAAGACTGTTAACTGTTGACTGTTTAAGAAGATCAAAAATGATGAAAAATACTAATAACAAGTCTAAAGGGATTCATGTGAGTGAAAAAACCAAAAGATATTCAGTTAACTATCATTTATAGCAAAGAAAATGATAAAATGAGCACATTTATAGGCTGGAAATAGAGAATATTTGGCATTTAAGCTTGTGAAATGATCAGAATCGTCGCTTGTTGACTGACTTATTGATTTGACCAACAAAACGTTTCTGCTGTACTTGACCCGATGATGAAAATAAGCACCTTGTTTGTTGCCGGATTGATCAGAATTTATACAAACGGTTCCTGATTTGATGTCATCCAGTCTTTTTTAGTACCCTCGCTCCTTTTTATTCAATCACTGTGTTGCTTTAGAGAGTATATTGATCCTCAAACACACAGCTCTGAGCGGCTCTGGGTCTGGATGTTGTTACCATTCGTTTGAGAGCTCTTGAAGCAGCAACAGATGAGGCCTTTAACCCCGTCACGGACTGATGTGAGAGTACGTTGACCCACCTCTGCCGGCTCCATACCCTCCTGCTTCCTGTTTTCACACAGGTGTGGCGAGGACTCTCCTCAGGCCCGGCAGCTCTTGTCTCTGTCGCTGGACCGGACCAGCCACACCCTGCTGCTGGCCTTCCCCTCCTGTCTGGTCCGAGTGCCCACATCTCGCTGCCACCTGCACTCACGCTGCATGAAGTAAGAGACGCACACACACTCACCTGTTTTTGTCCCGATGAGGACTTTTTTCTTTCCCTCTCTGGTTCTCTAGCTGACAATTAGACCAGTTTAAATCTAGTTGTGGCCACTAGCCAACGTACGGCTTACTGGCCAACTTTTGATTTGTTTTTGGCTTTTCTGGCTCTGCAACGACCGTCATCCGAACAAGATTTGCAAATTCTGTTTTTGTTTCAATGAGCAGGGGGAGAATTGCATGTCTGTTTGTTAATCCACAGCTTGCCTGTTTGGGTTAATATTTATTTTGGGAGAAATTTGTCTCCCTGGGAAATACTATTTAACTTGACACAAGAGGCTTCAAGATTGTGATTTATTATGAATACCAAGAAGGCATTTGTTTATGACTGCACATATGGGGCGGATCTTTTGAAGCTGAACGCTGTGAACAAGATTCCCACAGCAGCTATATATCACACTCGGATACAACAAGTAGCAGCTTGATACTTCTTCATATATGAAGATGAATGCCAGATGGGGATTTAACATTTCACAGGTTTTTCCACATATTGCATTTCATTTTCACAAACAATTCCAAGTCCATAGGGAGATACAGAACTTCATATTCAGGGTTATAATGGACCGGTACACCTAACTACTGTAGGAACTAATGCAAGGTAACAAGATAGTAAGCTAGCTAAACACAACCCTAAACTCACAGTTGTCACCCTTGTTTCGACGTTTATAGGGGACTTTTATAGTGACTAGTTTTTACTGCTAAAGCACATCACAAAAAGATCTAGACTGACTTGGAACATTAAGTATTTAATATGCTGGTGCTAGATTTTAATGGTCCACGGTGCTGCAGATACCTTGTTAGCCAACCAGAGAGTAAGCTAGTTAATTTTCCAGCTAAACTTAGCTGTAGTACCACATTTTACAGGCAACTCACTTAAGTTGCTAAATAAATCTCAAGTCCATGGAGATGTATTTCATAACTGAGGTCTGTAATGGGCTTCTATACCAAACTATTGTAGGTAGCATGCACGCTAACAAGACAGTGAGCTAGCTAACTTCTCTGCTAGATTCAAAGTTGTAGCACCTGTTCCCAGTTTTAAAAGTTGGCCCTCTCAAAAGTTTCTACTGCTAACACATCACAAAAAGTGAGTATTTTATTTTTTAGGGTTATAACGGGCCGCTACACTTGAGCACTCTTGGCTAACTACATTGTTAGCCAGCGGGACATTAAGCTAGCTAGTTTCCCTGCCTAATTCACAGGTTAACAGATGACTTCCTCAAAGTTTCCACTACTGAAATGCATCAAGGATAAAACTCAAGTCCATAGAGACAGACAGTATTTTGATATTTTAGGGTTATAATGGACTGTTATACTGTAGGAATCTTGTTAGCCAGCAAGAATAAGCTAACTAGCTTCCCTGCTAATGTTATAACTGTAGCACCCAGGTTTAATGGATAACATTCTCTACGTTTTTACTACAAAAACACCCAAGTCTATAGGGAAGCATTTACATTTTTAGGGTTATAATGGTCTGCTATACCCAACTGTTATAGCTACCTTGTTAGCCAGCAAGACAGTAAGGCAGCTAAAGCCCCTTTTAAATTCAGAGCACTTGTTCTCTGGTTTAATAGCTGAACTTTGGCTTTCCCCAAAGTTTTTTTTGCTCCACAAAGACATAAAGTATTTCATATTTAGGATTATAATGGGTCGCTATACTTACTCCCCAGTTTCATAGGTGATGTTTTCAAATTTCTTACTGCTTAAATACATCGCAAATAAATAAAAGTCCATAGAGACGTGCATTTCGTATTATGGGTTTTAATGGGTCGCTGTACCTGACTGCTGTGGGTACCTTGTTTGCCAGCACGACAGTACGCTTGCCAACTTCCATTCTAAAGTCATGGTTGTAGAACTTGTTCACAAGTGAGTTTCTCCAAGTTTTTCCTTGGAAAATGGTCAAAATGTGCTGCTGTGAGAATCAGGTCAGCATTTTTTTTTTACTTTAAGTTTTCAATGGTGTGTGTGTGTGTGTGTGTGTGTGTGTGTGTGTGTGTGTGTGTGTGTGTGTGTGCAGGAGTTGTCTTGCCTCCAGGGACCCGTACTGTGGCTGGACCAGAGGCAGCACCTGCTCCTTCCTCAGACCAGGCACACGGTGAGGAAAACACGCCCAGAGACGAACGGCAGCCTGCGAAGGTTTCATACCTCTGCAGTCTGCAGACGAGTCACTGTATACAGAGAAAGTTTAATTTGATGAAGTTGCAACATTTGTGCATGGAAAGGTGTGGTTACCAAGATGATGTCTAATTGGTATATTCATATTCATTACATAAAATAAGTGGAAATAAGTGCTCCTGTAGTTTGACAGACAAAGATTAATGCTTGTTAATTTTCACGACGCCCTCTCAAGGAGACGTGAGGACAGAGTAGAAGACAACGTAGCTCAGTTGTTGAAATCAAACTCAGTGCAAATACGAATAGAGAAGAAAATGAAAAGTTAATACATATGTTAATGGTAAATTAAAATGTCAAACGGCTCAGCAAGCACACACTAGTTACTTAAAATAAGCTGTTTTTATTAAACAAACTCAAGTCATTGGTATCTTTGAGCAACAGACTGAACTCACTACTCATATACCTACAGTATACCTATTAAACAGTATTAATTAATTATGGTTATATCACACAATTTTGGTGTATCTGCACTTAAACGTGTTATATTTGTACCAATAAACAGACTCTCCTCTGTCTGTTTTGTTAGTTAGTTTAGTTTATAGTTTAAATAATTCCATACATTTTAAATGTAGTGGTTATGTAAAATGTCATACTGTTTTTATTTTGTTTACCTATTTATCTTCTTTTGTGAGCTAATTAAGCCAGTTAAGATGTGTGGGTGTATTGTGTTTGATTAAGCATAATTTGCTTTTGGCTGTTTAATATTTCATTTGATAATAATTAAAAAAGAATGGCCATTAGTATCTTTTTATCCAGTATTAAGTAAGTATTAAAAATTAGCATCTGTATTAAAGTCAGACATTCCTGCCTCCAGCTCCCGTCACCACCTGTGCGGTCACATGGCTCTCTGACCTCGACCTCTGACCTCACTGACGAGTGGCAAGCAAAAAAAAAATCAATATGGGGATCAATGGAGTAAACCATTACACTGGATGACACATCAATATGTGCCATATGAATTTAATTGATTACTACCAACCAACAAATGTCCTCATTTACAAACAATTTGCAGTGAAAATGTGAACGCGCTCATAGAAAAAGCCATTTTTTACCTGTTATTTTCAAACAGGTATAACTTAATTAGACTTTAAAACATCCATCCACACAAAGCAGATGACATAACTGTATATTGTGGATTAAGGACAGCGTAATAACATGTTTCCTGCCGCTGATCTGTGATCTCTGTGTGACTGCAGGCTGCCCTTTCAACAAGATGTGGAATATGGAAACACCACCTCCCATCTAGGAGATTGTGACGGTAGGTTGCAGCACTATGACATGGATGCGTCTGGCTGTGGACGGAGAACTGAGGGCAGGCTCCGCCTAGTGGCTCAGTGTGTCATCACACCTGTCTGCTTGTCACCGAACATTTTGTTCTGAAGAAGCCCGTCTGACGCTGACGAGCCAGAGAATATTTGTAGCAATTTCTGTAATTTGCCTCATTTTAATTATCCGGGGTGTAACGTGGTTTCCCTCCCCAGCTCAGACAGATTGATTCAACCTTGGTTATAGCAACTGAATGTTGGTTTTTTTTTTGTCAGGGCTGAATTAAGTGGGAGTGGAACTGGGATTTTGGTTTCAGCCTCATTTCCTACAGGTCAAAACGCTCCCAGTGTGAGACAGTTTAATTACGGAGGATGTGATGCATCTGGTAGACAATACCAGCAGACTGCATGATAGGAACTGCAACATCCTCCGAGCGACGAGGCTTTGTTCTCTCCGAGCTGAACGTTTGAAGGGAGGAATGACCGAGGGTGGCCAGCGAGCAAGCTAGAAATAGCTTAGCATAAAATACTGATGTCACTTGTGCTGAGAGGCTCAGGTGTCAGTGCGGCAGCGCCGGGCAGGACCTCTTTGAACCTCGCTCTGAAATTCACAAAGTCAGTGGAAACAAATTTCTCTCTCCAGCAGATTCTTTCTGAAATGTTTCCGCCCCCGTTTGAGACTCACTCAGAAAAATCAGTTTGGCTGACGCTGAATTTCCCAAAATGCGACAGAAGAGGGAGAGCTGATATATACGGCACCCTCGAGTTTTTATCCTGCTCTTAGAAACTGATAGCAGGAGAAGTCGGCGGTGCCAGGCTGCAGACCTGAGCCAGAGACAGGCATGTGCTGCTGTGTCTGCAGATGGGAGTGATTAGAGCTGGGTGGAAACACTGAGGTAATGGCATGCTGCGAGGAGAGACTTTCTTACCAGGCTACAGGAATGGAAAGTGTGAGGAGAGAAGAGGAAAGGAAAGGAGAGTCGAGTCGCTGTGGTCGGAGCTGTGCTGATGACAAGTGCAGGCCTCTCTGAACCTGGAGCCTGTGGAGCCTCAAGGCCAGGCTGGAGAGAAGCTCCTGTAAAACATTACCGCCGCACACGATGATCGGCAATAACGAGTGCTGTCGTAGTTGTTGATTTATTATGATACGTTACATCTCGCGAGGGGTAAAAGCACAAAGCAGAAGTAGCAGAATGGCACTCTATGTGATAATAATGATGGTTTTAAACTGCACCCTGTGGACAGACACTGGGAGGATTTCCATTGTGCTGTTCTACTAAATGTCATCTTCATAATTGTCTCTCTTAATCTTCAGGAATCCTGCAGCAGAGTTTGCTGATTGAGCCGGAGAGCTTGGTCTCCCTCAACCTGCTGGTGGCGTCTGCCGTCTCTGCGTTCACCATCGGGGCGGCGCTCTCCGGCCTCGCCGTCTGCTGGATCATGGCCCACAAGCCGACCAACCGTCGCCACGCTAACACCGCCCAGTCCGCCATCCAGCGGCGGGAGAGAGGCCTGCTGAGTAACGGCGGCGGGATGGGAGGCTCCGTACTCAGCGTGACGCGGCAGGGAGGAGGGGAGCGCCCCTGCACTCAGAGTGGGGAGACCCTGTTTGTCATGCCCAACGGCTGGGTGAAGTCCGGAGAGCTCGACCCGGGTTTCCTCCCCACCCCAGAGCACACGCCCCAGCAGAAACGCAGAGGCCTCCGACTGTCTGACTCCAACTCCGGAGGGTGGGACACCAGCCAGACGTACCTCGGGGGAGGCTCCGTGGGTCTGGGTTCACCCTGCCGCATACCCCCCTCAGTGTACCTGACCACCAGACTCTTCCAGCAGGGGGGAGGCGGGAGACACGGCGGTGAGGGCCGGGGGAACGACACACCACGCCAGCACTATGTCTGCCTGAGCAAGCAAGAAAAGGGAATGAAGGGGACGCCCAAGGCCCCTCTCAGGAAGTCTGCAGGAGAGTATGTTTACCCCATGACCCCCCAGGACTCCCCTGAGCGCCGGAGGGTGGTCTCAGCCCCCAGCGCCCCCATGGAGTACGGCGAGCCACTGCCTTTGCGCTGGCCAGCCCCGGAAGGATACATCCTCAGCAGCCACGGCATGGTGCCCGTCCCCCTGCCTCCACCCTCCATGCCCGCTCCCAGTGGCCAGTCTTACGTGTCCCAGCAACACACCCCCGGGCTGACCAGGGCTCTGCTGAGAGGGGCCCTGGAGCGAGGGGAGCTGGGCGAGCTGGTGGATCTCAGCCAGCTGATGAGTAAGAAGAACTGCAGTGACAGGACTCAGACTGGCCAGTGACTCTGGAGGAAATGAAGGAGACGGGAGCTTTTCCATGTTTGTTTACACAGGTCTCTCTTTTCTCTTTCCTCCTGGTTCTGCCCCCCCTCCTCTCCCTTCCCTCCTCCTCACCCCTCCATCTTTGTTTGTCATTCAGCCCCCTCTGATCTCCTCTGTCAGTCCCTCAGGCAAACTCCCACTTTCACCCCGCGATGAGTCTCTCCTTATGACTGGCTGCTGGCTCTGCCACTCATATCCCGGCTCACACTAATTGGTCAGATGGACTGAGGTTGTTGCTGTGTCTGCATTGCAGAGTTGCCTCTCCCTCCTGCTACTGAGCGGCAGCAGGAAGAGGGAGGAGAGAGGATGGAGGGGGCAGACAGAGAGAAAGAAATAAAGAAAGAGAGGAAGAAAGAAATAAAGAAGGGAAGGAAGACGGAGGGAGGGAGCGGAGAGGTTGTGGACGGAGTCAGAGATGGACACGGCTGCCTCCTCTGCGCAGATTAACTGAGGCTGCAGAGACAGTCGAACGCTGCTGCAGGAGTGGGATGCTTCTCCCCTCTTGGATAACATTAACAAGACTGCCACCCATCTGTTCTCCACTATATTACCTGTTGGTCTGATTGCCAACAAGGTGCTTGAAGTGAAATTGCAAATTTTGAACGGCATAAAAGTGTGTGTCGCTGTAGGTGACTCATCAGACAAGTCGTTCTGACTGTAAACACAAATCTTAAGGATGACGAGGAAACACGAAATCCTCCCCCCGCCCCCCGTCCTCTTTTCCTCTCTCCACAGTGGGATGCACACATGTTTCTGTACAGGTGACGGAGGGTATTTAGTATTCTATGTGTACGAGAAGCGTGTGCCAAGCGCCTCTAACCTGTCTCATAGGGATATGGGACCATAACTCACGTCTTCAGAGAGAGCAGGAGCGCAGGACTGAAATGTCAGCACTATTTCTGCCAGCCGCACGCTCTGCGGAATGACGGCATCCGAAGCCGTCCATCGCTCTCTCGCTCTGTTCGTCTGCCTCCTCACACTCCATGTGCTCTTTAGTGACCAATAACTCCACGTGGACGTCTGCGTGGGGCGACTGCACCAGAGCAACGGACCGACACTGCAGGACAGACAGGAAGCAGAAAGGAATGTTTCAGAGAATGCACTGCAGTATATGACGAACGCCTTGTCCTTCACTGTCACCTTAGGGTGTTCCCACACACACACACACACACACACACACACACGTTCATTAATGCTGCATTATAGAACACAGTCTGGTTTTATTGGGCAGAATTTCCCCTTAAGCCAACAGTGGGTCAAGGTCCCGCAGACGTGATACAGAACAAAGTGGCAGTTACAGCGGTGATGATTTAAAACTCTGGTTTAACTCGTAGCCAGTAGGGCTAATGGAAATGTTCCCAGCAGGCAAATGGGACCGTATATCCAGCCCATCAAAGTGTCCGCTGCCGTGAGGCGGTCAGCGTTTAGATCAACACAACACGGTTTTGAGTGTGTTAGCGAGGAGGTGGTGGAGGTGATAAAAAAAAAGAGACGAGATGAAGAAGATGAAGAAGACGAAGAAGACTCGGTGAAATGAGGTGCAACAACAACAACAGCGGCGGCGGCGGAAACTAGTGAGCAGGCGACTTGATGTTCGCTCTCAGTCGCAGTCAGGAGACGACAATATGAATGCTGGTTTTTGCTCTGACCTTGTAGTGAGCAGCAATATATGGTTCATCTGTACATAGTAAACTTTAATTTAGATAAAAATGATAATGTAAGACAAACAAAAACACACACAACAAAAAAAAAAATGATGTCAGGCACTAGCTTGCAAACAAAAACAAACATTCATCACGCCATTATAGCTATTAGTGTATGAAAAACCTGTTTTCATATCGACCTGCTCTGAACGTCACCAGTGTCTTCTCTTTTTTTAAAACATCTGTGTGCCAAAACCAAGTCGTGAATGATTTCCTGATGCCTGATGATAACTGAAGCAAAAAAAAAAAAACAACAAACGGAGAGAAAACTTGTTTCAAAGTGCCATGACGACCATTTCAGTCCGCAGTGCGCCTCAAACACACTGCGGCGTGGGAGAACTCGCGTATCGCAGTACACTTGTGACATGTATGCCTTCGACGCAACTTGCTGAATGTTTCATTTTTTTTACTTGTGTCGGCTTGTACTGTTGATTTTTTTATTTTACTATTATTTTTGGTTCCCAGCTCCCGACAGTGTTCGAGGGTCTGTTTATAAACTCCTTTGACGCGTCACGCCATACTTATATACTGTAAATATGTAAGAATGAATACAGACACTTGGTCACGCCCCTCTACGATTATACTGTAATGTATTCACTGATGCCATGACATGAACTGTGTCCTCATATGTAATAATAATAATAATAATAACGGTTTAAAGGCAGTTCATAAGCAAACCTTCAGATGGACTGCGATGCTCCCGAGGGGAAGGGGGGACACTGTGGATCATGTTTCTGTCCTGATTCTGGACTCTGGCGTCTTTTGTTTTTTATAGTCTAGAGATCATCTGTCCGCCATCGCCAACCGACTGCCATACTTGAGGATCTTGAAGCTGCTCGTCAGCCTCCTGAGTGAACGAATGTACTCATTCTTCTGTTTGTTTACACTCATTCTACTGTGCAGTAATAAGGAAAAGCACAAAGACTTTTCTCTCTCTCTCTCTCTCTCTCTCTTCTTTTATTCTTTTTTGCATTTTGACAAAGGAGCTGTTCTGTATCATTTGTGAATAGTGTAAATAGTCATCCTGAAGGTATAGTGTATCAGTTTGGTTTGGGTTGCGGGGGGGGAGGGATGGGATCATTCATGCTCTTCTGAGGCAGGACTGTGTTTGAAATGTGAGGTTTCTTTTTCTTTTTCTTTCCTCGGTGACGATGCTGTGAATAAGATGTATGTACAGTATTTACGTGACTTTGGCTGACTGCTGAGCTCAGCAGATTCCTGTTATTAGAGTAGAGTCGCAGGCCCTGATCTCAGCCAGAACTGAGCCTTCTCATTTGACTGATGCCTGCTGAGTTTTTTTTTTTTTTGTTCTTTCCTTTTTTCTTTTTCCTGCAGTTGCTAAGACACTGCTGTTATAATATCCATCAATCTTTGGAGTACTGCTATTAAATGGCATTATATAATTGACTGCTAATGTTGTCGCGTGTGGTTCTCAATGCACTCATTCAAATAAAAAAACGCACACAAATACACACATTTACAACTCCGCGGCTTCGCTGCACTCTGCGTAATCGTTATTGCAGTTTATTTTCCCTAAATGAGACGTATTTGTCATCAGAACGACAGCTTGAAACTTCACGAGCACACCCTCCAGCAGAGAGGAGGCAGATGATCTCTCAAGCGTTCGGCTTTTTCTCGCCACAAGAGGGAGCTGGACACTGGCATTCGTTCATCTGGTGGCCTGTGTTGGAGGGCTCGAGCTCCCATGGGTGCATCGACTTGACATCGTCTGTCTCTGCTTGATGCCGACTGTGGTTTTTTTGTCGAGAGGTCTGCTGCTAAGATGAGAATGAGCTTTGTGCTCCTGCTTTGATAAAGTAGTGCTTTGAACATCACACAGAGAGAAATAAGGTCAACAAAAGGTTGAGTTAAATGACAGTTATTTATACACACACACACACACACATCAACAGCTGCAGAGTTCATACAGCGACTTGATGATTTAAGGCCGAGCCAGATTTCGTTCTGCCACCTCTAAACAACATTATGTAACTTCTTTTAAAACTTAACTTGTTGCTTTAAATACTGACATATTTAACAGGTCTGTGAAATGAAACACCTTTTAATGTGGTGACACTTTAAAGGAGTACGACAGCAGTTTTTTTGTAGTTTGCCCTTAAACGAAGTTAGAGGAGCTGACAAGAGACATTAAAAAGAAGGCCGAGGCTGAGATATCTTGACTTTAAGTCCCTAAAATGTATCAGCGCCTCTGTAAGGACATTCCCAAACAGTGTTTAAAAGCCTTCGGTTAGTTGGAAGTGAAGAAAAGAAACGTCGTTTAGAAGCTGAAACACGTCCAGCTGCCTACGATACAGCGCCTAGAATTACCGTGACATCATGACACCATCAACTTCAGGATCCAGCCTACAAATCCCATGATGCAACTGCCTCGTCAATGTCACACATTCTGTTTTTTAGTGCAGGTTTATGTTAAAAAGCCACTGCTGTTATTATAGTTTTGTATTTTTTCATTGGCTTTTATTTTCATTTAATTTTTTACTTTTCATTTCAGTTTAGTTCTCGTTAGTTTCCAGAGTTTCAGTTTCAGTCAGGTTTGAATTAATGTTTTAGTTTTAGTTTTCATTAGTCACAATGCATTTTAGTTTTTTTATTGTAATGTGGGAGGATTTGTCATGGGTAAGACTCAGGAGGTTATGAATAGGTACAATATAAATACACATAAGCAGCCGTTTTTGAGGGCGATGGACTCAAAGTCATGATGACAAGACATCCCAGTGTCAAAAACATACCCACCACTGCCTCCTAATCCTAAACATAAAGACATTTTCTGTTCAGAAATTCACAATATCAAATGATTTGTCACACCTCGTTTTAGCTTTTAGTTTAGTTTTAAGTAAATCTACATTAATTTCCCTCAGTTTCTGAGTGTGAAATACAAACCGCAGGTCTGCAACAGTCTGCAGACGTGATGCAGGTGCTGACTATAAACAGAACTCATGACATCATAACAATGTTAGGTGTTCGAAACAACAAGCAAACATGTGTAAAGCTGAGATCACTGAAGTTACGTAGTACCCCTTTTAACCAATATCATTTGTTTTATACTGTGTAGGCTAAAAAAAAGGCAAACAAATGCTGAGGAATTTATTGTGCTCCCACTGACTTATGAATAAAAACGTACCAGTAAAAAGTAATAGCTGATGGAATCAAAGCAGCAGTTGGTGGAAGCGATCCATTCAGACACAAGTAAATATAAATGTGCAGGAGTTGTTTCACCGCGCCAATTAGAAGGCACAGGGATGTAAAAGTTGACAAGGAAGCCGATATGGATCGGTGTGTAGCAGACGATGAACACGACCATGTTTGCTGTGACTATGCTGATGGTGCTTTTCATTTCAACTGACTTGTCATCCAACTTTTTCAGAATACTGATGATCTGACTGGAACAGAACACAACGATCAACAGTGGAGTGAGGAAACCCAGAAACACCAGCAGAAAGACAAATGTACCATTAAGTGGGAGATTTTTACATCTTTCATAACATGTCCAGAGTTTGTCAGGGGCGTTGTCCTTTCCGAATATTACACACACCGTCACAAGGAGTCCCCAAATGACCAAACATACAACAAAAGCTGTCTGTTTCTTCTTCCTCCACGATCTGGTCCGTATTGGAAATCTTATTGCCAGGTAGCGCTGGACACTGATGGCCGCCGTGGTCATCATGCTGGTGTACATGTTGACGTAATGCATGAATATGAGGACAGTACAAAAGTATGACTGTGGCAGGCAGAAGAAGGCATCAAAGACCCTAAAGGGCATGAAGATGATGAGGACAAAATCAGCAATAGCCAGGTTGAACATGTAGACATGGGTGTCTCTCCAGGAGTCCCGCTGAGCAATGAAGGCGCGCAGAGCAGCAGCATTGACGAGGAAACCCAGGAAAAACAGAGTCCAGTAACCAACACCCTGGAGCGGCTCAAATTTGCAAGTTTTGTTGAGGGGGAAGGTGATGTTGGTGGAGCAGGTGGTGTTGTTCCACATGCTTGTCTGTAAGAAGTGGCCATGAGTCAGAGTGAAAATCATCAGCATGTTAGTTTCAACACTGTAAGTAACTACTGACATGCAACTCCAAACTACACAGAATAAGGACAGGGTCACATTTCTTCAAGCCTGCCTGAAAGAATCTATAATCTGCTCACTATCAGGTACATAATATTTTGGCTGTGTTCTAGAAAAACATACTTCAATGTTAGAAATAATAATGATGGTAATAAATTCTGCAGCACCTCTGAACTCAAGTTAGTTCCCGCCTCTTTAAGGCCCCCCTCCCCAAACTCTGCTCTGATTGGTCAGCTCTCACAGGCCTGAGCAGGCACCGCCCACCATGTTTTCGTCCTGGCTCTGCCTAACGGAAGTCCTGGCGGTTTGTTTGAAGTTGCGATTTCTGAATACAGGCTTTCACGGTATTTATAAAAACACCTTTTAGTGGGCTTTGCATCGATATAGTTAAAATGACACATCCCATCACTAATGTCTCTGTTCTTAGATCGATTTTCGGGTTAAAAGATCGATATCTACGCTCAGTAAATTGGGGGAAATGTGTATTTTAAAATCAACAGGGACACTGCAGAAAGTAAGCGAAATGAATAATTCCCAGTTGATAGGGACTACTTCTGGTTCTGCCTGTCATGAGAAAACTGCAGTTCTATAAATGTGGCAGAAAGAGGAAAATGAAGGCCGACCACAGCCGCTGTCAAGTTTGGAGGTTTTCCATTCCTCAGAACAGCGGCCAGGCTATATGTGACGTACGTGGGAAAAGTGACCCACGTCTGTCTTTGTTTCAGTTTGTGAGCTGATGTTCAGACAACGAGAGTTCCCTACATTCTTAAAACTACAGAATGGCATTTTATTGAGCTTTTGTGCAAAGTGTTGATATCAGCAATACCAGCCTGTACTAAAGACCTCTGTACTCTCCAGGTGTTCTGGGTAGCTGCATGGCTAACCGAGCTAACATTAGCTACAGTCATGGATGCGTATAAAGAATACAGTCAGCAGTCACTCTGGCGATATGCTGCCCCTATTTGTTGGGAGTCTGAATTCAAGGTGACCAATTCAAACATATTGCACCTTTAACAGAGTTTAACCAGATTTCCACTTGTTATCGGTATCTTCTAAGTTCAGTCTTTTCTGTACAAACGCCTCTCTTTGTGTATCCCTTTTCTACAGCTCAGCAAGGAAACACTGGTCAGAACTGTAACAACATAAAATACCACTTTCACTTCGATAAGTAAGTTTACCGAGGCCTCTCCGTCTCCGACACTGGAGCCCAGTTCGGAAAGATTCATTTACAGCAACCAGAAATGGGTTCAGTGTACAAATGAGCAAGTAAGTGTTGTTTTAAGACTGGACTTGAAAAAATGTGAACCTGTCCTTTAATTTCAGAAGTCCACTGCAGCTCTGTTATTCTATGAGCACATGTGCAACTGATTTAAAAAGTAGCAGGTGTTGTTTTAGCGTTTACTCTTCATACAACAACTGATGGTTGCCTCCTTTTTTCAAAAAAAGTTATATCTTAAGAACAGATGAACATGCCTCAATCTCAGTCTTTCAGAAACAACAGTAAAAAATAAAAAACACAAAAAGAATCACTTCTTATTTCTTGGTAACATCCATAAATATATACAATTAAAACACAACTTACCAAATGAGTTGTTCAACTGTGTGTAAATCTTAGTAGACTAAACTTTAAGACAGCAGCAGCAGCAGCGTGTCTTCTACAACCCAGCTTACGTGACAATTTCTGCTAAACTTGCATCACTTCCTCTCTTCTTAAAAAATATGCCTGACTCTTAGGCTGAGAGGTTCACATGCAGCAAGTGGGCCAGATGAGAAGCAGCACACCACAAACAGTTCCTCCTCACGGTTCCATGTCACCGCTGTTGAGTGAGATTAGCTGGAAACAAATGAATGCATGTAGACGGGTTTCTAAAGCTGTATGCAAACTGGTGAGAAGTGAAACTGCAGCTCTGCAGCACTTGTGGCGGCCATGATGCACCAAGTTAGATATGTTACTGCCACACACGCGATAGTTTGTTGTGTGCCAATTACAGTCACCACATTTTACCACCACTGTGCTAGAAAAGTTGCTTTGTAAAAATACTTTTAATGTGTTCACACACTTTGACTAGTTGAGTTTTTAAAGGGTAACTCCACCAATTTTACTCATTAAAGTGTGTTTACAGGTCTTGGCGGGTGCTGTTGCACATGTGAAACAAACAGTTGAAATCTTAATATTAATCTCAATCTTAATCTGATTAATTGCCTCCGGTGATGCCACTCATTGGGTGAGCTGCATTGTGGTTAATGCAGGCACCAAAGTTGTGAAAAGGAAGACAACTGTGTGAAATAAAAAAGGCGATATCTCTGGTTCTGCTCTATTGATTGCAAGCATTTGCTTCTTAAACAAACGTCAGACCAGTGGACTGCTTTTTATAACTTAACACTTACATTACCCACAATGCAATTAAGCCACCGAGTGGCATAACTGGTGGACTACAAGCAGCTTCCTCTGTAACCGCAAACAATGTCGTACTACTTTTTTTCACATATGCAGCAGTGCTCGCCTGTAAACATACTTCAACAAGTAAAATTAGTGGCGTTGCCCTTTAAGAAGTCAACTAGTCAAATGTGTGATAAAAATGTGAACGTCTTCTTCAAAGCAATGTTGTCTAGCATAGTGTTGAAGAAGAAAAAAACAAAGCCACATTACCACCGAGGTGAGAACCTGAGGTTCAAGAGCGGCACTGACAAAGCCAGAGCGGGAGAGGAAATTGCTAAATAAATCTTGTTGTTGTGCAACAGACGTGACTTTAGAGCACAACCCCTCCGCTCTACAAACAGCTAGACTGTAAAGAGAAACGGGGCAATGATTCTATATATCTCTATTTTTCATTTGATAGCTGAAAGGATTCAACAACAAATTTCAACCAGAACCAGCCTGACTTGAAAGTAATGGGAGCTTTTCTCCTGGAAAGCGTGTGTCATTGCGTGCACGCTGATTGGGGAAAAAATGTTTCTCTCTCAAATTATTTTCCATTGTCAAACATCAATCGACCGGCAAAAAATAGCCTGTAATTTCCCTCCAGCTCGTCAGCAAATGACAGTTCCAATAAAACAGCCACAGGCGGCTTTTTCTCAAATCCTCTGTTTATAAAAGACATTTCTGGATCCAATAAGGAATCAAGATATCTGCAGGCACTTCAATACCTTCATGCAGATCAGGCCAGACTGTTATTTGGTCGGCATGTCCTCGTCAAATCAGACAGACGTGGGGGGGGGAAGCTTGGACACAGGCCGGCCTGGCTGCAGCGTCTCATGGCACCACTATGTGTCAGCTTGCATCGCTCTTGTTATGTTTTGCTTTGTTTTTCTTTACAGTAACCGCGTTTCCATGCGCTTGTTTGTCTCCTGAGGTCTGATTCATTTGTTTGTGGCCGGAGTGACTAAGCCACCGAGTGTCACGTGACACGACTGAAATCCAGAACATTGGCTGAGCACAAAAGCCAAAATCCGTCCACCTCAGAATACAGTTCGTACCCTGTAAAGCTGATGAGTTTCTGCTTCTGACAACAGTTGGACGAATCCGGAGAAGACGAGTTAGATGATGCAACATTTCCTGAAATTGTTTTTTTTTTTTTCCCTCACTGATCATGAACGTTGACCAGATTTGAATGAGATTACAAAGATGAGTCATCGCCTGCATCATAATCTATTATACCGCTGCAGCACCGGGCTCAGATTTGAGTACTCAAGTACAAATAAATGACGGGCAAAGGGGTTTGTAGGACACACGCCTTCAGCACGAGCGGATGAGGTCACGGTTGTAAAAAAAAAAGAAAAAAACAAGTTGTTTTGAATATCTAAAATGTTTTCCTGATTGTGGCTCAAGGCAACGAAGCGTACAAGCGTTGTCTGTGTTGTGACCTTACATGAGTGAAAGAGAAGGACAGCTTTGTTTGAAACGAGGAGTAAAACTGTTTTGGTGCCACAGATTTATCTTTTTTACTTTTCATGGCTCTTCGATAATCGGTTTGTCACTCACGAGGCTGCCAGGTGAGCAAAGTGCAGAGATAAGAGGCCCATTCAGTTTGTCACTGAAGACGAGGACTTCAGCAAAAATGCAGAGCTGAAAGTTCATTCAATTCAACAGGGGGAAGAAAAGATTGACGGAAACAAACTCAGTGAACGACTGAGGGCCTTTAAAAGAGAGAAGGGAGGAGGGGGGGAACGTGGAAATCTGAAAATGTGATCTGGAAAAAGGAAAAAGTTTTGGAGCGGCTGAGCGGAACAGTTGAGAATACACGACACAAAAACAGATGACGGCGCAGAAAGGTTTGCAGTATGAAGGTGCCCTTTTACTTGTTGTTTCATGTAGTTAAATCTATTCTTAGTGGATGGTTTGGTTTTGGGTGAAAGCTTGGCGTGCCCCCTCGAACCGAAAGAGTCGGGCCGCTCCGTTAGACTGCGACCTCCGCACTGAAATGTGGACTATTTGAAGCCAGAGGGGGGAAACAATCATCCAATCAGAGGAGAGACTGAAGGTTAGGTGTAGCTGTTTAAATGAACAAAGACCGTCATTGTGAGAGTGACCAGGAGATGAGGCGGCGTCATTGTGAGAACGACTTATAACTAAAGGGTAACTCCACCAATTCCATGCATTAAAGTGTGCTCACAGGTCTTGGGGCGAAATCTTTTGTGCCTCCAGTGGAAGGTAGCAGTTGTATCATGTGATCAATTACCTCAAGTTGCTTTATGGGTAATGTAGGCGCAAGGTTTTGAACAGGAGGAACAAGCGAGGAACAATAAAGAAAATATCTATTTGTTTATCTAACGATGCTACTTTTTCACACCCTGAAACGTTTAAAAACACTTTAATGTGTAATATTGGTTGGCTTACCCTGTTAAAGGTACACTATGCAACATTGTATAGACTCATTCATCATTTGTGGCTTTCTCAGGTGAAGCTTTGGGATTGTTGGACTGGTCGGCCGCCATCCCAAAGCGTCAGTTTTTGACAATTTGGGAAACCCGGAGCGTCACGAGTTGGGAATGGAACTCAAAAAACAACTTTTCTTACACCTTTCTAAGATGACTTGTTTACAAATAGCAAACCACCAATCCTGCACAGAATTCCGTTTTCTGCAACAACATCCCTGATCAAGCACGGAAAATTGTTAGATCTCATCCAGTTTATTAGGAATTACAAACTATATTTTTTGTGGTTATTGCATTTCCTAGCGATGCACTGATTTCATTAAAAGCTGCTTTACGCTTCAAAGATGTTGCTCTCTGGAAAATAAAGGCAGAAATCCAATATCGCACAGGATATGAAGGGGTTTCATATTTCGGATTGCTGTCTGTTGTTATCATTAATTTGTTTTAAATCCCTTCAGGCTTATCCTGTTTTCACAGAGATATTTCCCAGATCTACCCCAATCTGGTATATCACTGTGGATATATTTGTCTGCAACCCTCGGCCGAGCTCGACTCTCGCCTTCCCCCCCCGCGCGCCCGTCTCTCCTCTCGCCACTTGGCTTTCTCTCTTTCCTGCCTCCCTGCGTTCATTCCTGTCTGTCTGGTTCTGTTTGAAAGTGCCCTTTACACGTCAGTGGTGCAGCACAGCGGTGGATGGGTGAGGAAGGGTGTGTGTGTGTGTGTGTGTGTGTGTGTGGTGTTGGTGGAAGGGGAGGGGGGGGTTTCCATCGCTCTAACTAGGTCAGTGAAGACACACCCCTCTCTCCCCTCGCCATGCCCCTGCTCACCCCCCTCCTGTCTCTCCCTTTTCCTCTTCTCCCTCCTGCTGTGACGCAATGCAGACTTTCTGCACAGTCCTCCAGTTTCTCCATTATTACCTCCCGAGTCTGAAACACACCGCACGACAAACACAAACTTCCACTTCACCTGTGAGAGTCCGTTAACATACAGCGAACCATCGTCAGCTGAACAAAGCACTTTCATAGACGCCGGTCAAGTTTGATGAATCAGCCACGCCACATGGATCTGTTCACGGGCCAGAGTTCGAAAGATCTGATCCAAGTTTTTTTTTTGTTGTGATGACAGACTGCACAACGCATTGCATAATGTTTGTATGGGTTTGACAATCTGTGATCAGTTGTGACACATGAAGGGTCAGTCAAGTGGAGCTATCAGAAACTGTTCTTTTGCATTGGAAACACACACTCTTATTAAAAAAAACCTCCTCTATTGTGCTGCTGTGTGCGTAAGAGGCGACAGAAAACAATCCCTGCATTCATCTGCAGCTTTTGAACCCCATAAAAAAACACTTGACTTCTGTCTCGTCATGTGTTTGTGCCGTCTGTCGACAGTATGGACTGAAAATCATTAAAAATGCAGCCAAGGCGCAAAGTCCAAGTATTACATAAGCCCGGCGTGCTGCGACACAATCCCGACACTAGATGTCTCTGTTCCCTCTGACCGCGCCGTGATGACTCATCTGGGCGGTTATATATGAACTGAATTGCAAAAAAATCTCACCCCATGCCTGGGTTTCGAATGCAAACAGTGTTCGTCACAGTAAATAACAATGTTAGGTGAGACATGTTGACGCACTCGGCATTGTACGTGTTCAACAGATGGATTTAGAGAGAAAGAGGCCAAAAGCTGGGCGGTGGATGATAAACCTGTTTGGAAACCAGACAAAGAGGTTACGTTTAGCCGCTGTCATGTATGAATATACATGAGCAGATCATGACAAATGACGATAACTTGAGAAAGGAATAAATGTTAAAAACAGCTCTTGTTTGAAAATGTAAAAATAGGAATGGAGGATGTAAAGGAAATGTAGGAAGGATGAGGAGGCTTGAACACAGTAGATTGCGGAGGAAGCGCCATGAGGCGAGGCGGAAGCGGGAATAATCACAGTTGAGGAACATGTGAAGGACAGTGGAATAACTTTTTCCACCTCGCCGTGCACACCGGCCTTCTCCGCTGCGGATAGAAATATCACAATTTTGTCGGCGTCCACGTGTGATCCCACGTGTGATCCCGTGTGTGTGTCCATGTGCATATGTGTGCATTCACACTCAGTCGGGTGTAACTGGGTCAGGCTCACACGGCAAAGCACGCCGATTCACACTGGGAGATACACACAGTTGCCGCGGCACATATTTTGCATTTGCATCAGATTTTGTGTGTTCGCGTTGCCGCAGACAAAAGCAGTTCTGTTTTTTCCATGAGCCCAGTCACTCATCAGTGATTGTGACTCGGGTCTCATGACTGTCTTTTGTGTTTTATACAACGTATTAGATGTTCGGTATAGAATGCATCAGCAGCTCAGAGGCTCTCCCTCTATTCAAGTGTCGCTGGGTGTGGAGGTTGAATCTGCTTTGCCGGGAACAAAAGCGAGAGATGAGTGGAGGCGGTGAGCGAGAGACTTGTGGCTGATTGTGTTTGTCAAGGCAAGTCTGGACACACTGTGGAGATTTAAACATTAGTGCAACTCTGTGTGTGTGTGTGTGTCAGCAGACCTCTTACACACTCACACAACCATGAGGAAACATTTCCAGGCTGAACTAAGCAACATGTTGGAAGGAGACGTGGAGGTTTAGAGAAGTGGCCTCCTGGTTGGAGGGTAGCTAGTTTGATTCATGTGACTATTTGTACAGAGGAAACGGACGAGAACAAATCTCCCTCTGTTCAGCGCTCCTGGATGTTCAGGTGCATTTACAGTAAAATGCTGCAGCTCCGCTGTGCAAACAGGAGGAGTCGTCGGCAGTAATTGTGTTTGCAGAAAGCAGCTTGGCCGAGATGAATATTTGATACATTATAATTAAAGTGAGATGGTCTGTAAACACTGATGTGGGGCCGATCATGGAGAGTCAAACATTAACTTAAAGGGAGAGTTCACCCCAATGTCAAAAATACACAACTCTAACCTGTAGCTACCTGTAGATAATTATCCACCTGGGTTGGGTCGGTGAGTTATGGAGATATGTGTCATAAAGACGTCTGCCTTCTCTCAAATATAATAAAACTAGATTGCATTATGGCTTTTGGCGCCAATAAATCACATTTGAAAAACGTTCTGAAAATCACGTGATGTGAGGTTTGGCTTGTGACAGCACAGGATTGAACATTAAACTAATAAATTCAACTGAAAATGAAAATTCAGTCATTATCTACTCACACCCATGTTGATGGAAAGTCAAATCAAGTTTCATAGTTCAGAAAACCGGCGCTTCACAGCAAAACTGCACTGCAACAACCTAATTAAAAAACAGAAAATGGCTTCATACAGCTCGTACAGTGTAATCCAAGTCTCTGAAAGCTACCAGATCCCCATTTGATTTGAAAAGATGTTATTTACACTCTATCTAAATCTGAAATCTTGCAGCAGCTAAGCTAAAAGTGTTAGCACTCTCTTCATCCAGAGACTTGGATTACACTGGATTAGCTGTATGGATTTATTTAATGTTTTTTTCTGTTGTTTTTTAATGTTTGAAACAAGTTCCAGTCTACTTCAGTTGTGTAGGAGAATCCTGCAACACTGTTTAGTGGACGACAAAACTAAAGTATTCCTACTTTCCATCTACGTGTGGGTGAGTAGATAATGTCTGTGTTATCATTTTTGGGTGACCTTATCCTTTAAAGGTCTCAGCTGAACTGCGAAGTTACTTAATTAGCTTGGTTAGCGAGCCTTTCGTACTTGTGTGATTGCACGCTGCCTTCTGCATGCTGATCTCGAGAGAAGAAGAGTTTTTCTAATGTAGTATTTGGTGCTTTGAGCATCGCAACCCGAGTGCCTTCTAGTTTCATTGTTTAAGAGAAGGCAGACGTCTCTATCATCGATAACTCCAACACAAGGCAAATAAAACCAGCAGTCTAGATGAATGAAACCTGAATGTAAACAGAATCACAAGTAAGAGATAAAATGTGTTTGTTTTTCCATTGTTTGGTGAAACTGCCCTTACAAAGCCCAGAAAATAACACTAAACCTTGATGATTAAATCAGCTAATACGTTTTAAAACACATTTAGTTGTTATTTATTAAACTCAGCTAATCTCCTACATCAGGTTTGTGCAGGTGTGTTTTTTTTATTGACAGCAACCAAACAATCCACCAACTGTCATCAGATCTTAATCAACTGCTGCTGCGGTGAGAAGAAAGATGAACACTGAAGACACTCCTGCGGTTAAAAACATACATGAAAACAAACTATGATTAATATGTTATGATGTTCAAAGGATCAGCGTTTGAAAAAAAGCTCCTCCTGTGTGAGCTGCATCCAGTTTTTACTTCAGTGCCGGTCGTGCTCGGCCTCCCATGCAAGTGTTTATGATTTCTGATGTTCTGTGATGAATGACATAAGAACTGTATCTAGACATTTCACAATAGCTCATTCTCAGCAGCGTAATTGAGTGTACGGCGGGCCAAGGACACTGCAGTAATATATGTCCGCGCTCCTCTTGTATTGCCTGTGAGGCGGGGGGGGGGAGTGTGAGCGCCGGCTGAGATGAATCTGCACCTAATGACCTGTGATTGAACTCATTCTGCCGCCTTTATCAAACTCCAGAGTTGTAAAGTGAGTGAAAAATTAAACTGATAAGGCAGAGAGAAAAAAAAGAAACATATGTGCTCGAGCGAGGAGCGGTAACAGGAGCCGGGGGAGATAAAAGAGAAACGGGTGAATAAAAAAAAAACAGGAAAGATGGAGGAGGA
>CAEMYA010000024.1:19735982-19773021 GCA_903131615.1 Diplodus sargus | reverse complement strand
TTTTCTCCTTCCTCTGCTGTCTAACCATAGAACTGCACAGCGGTTATGTAAGAACCGAGGTCAAAGTGTCACTGCCGTTGTCAAGGGAGACACAGAACAGAGGGGCTTTAGAGGAGATTGTGCACGAGGGGGGGGAGAGAGACGGAGGGAAAAACAGCACACACACAAACGGCTGGGAGGGAAGATTGTGCAGAAAAAGGCGAGAAACATAAGGATTTGAACATGTGTGCATGAATAAAAACATCAAGATGCTGGAGCGCATTTCACCGGGGATGTGACGAGGAAGCGTCTATATATACCAAACCAATAAAAAAAGAAAAGATGAGCTGTTTTGAAAAGCAAGGAAGAGGGAAAAGAGTTCGGGAGAGAAAAAAACAAAAGGATGTGAACGCCTGTGTCTCTGCGTGGGTGAGAAGCAGAAAAGGAATCTGTGATTGGAGCTCTGTGCCCGACTGCTCCACTAACCTAGTTTGAGTAATCTCTGCCTTCATGCTGTTTCATAACACTTCTGCCAGAGCATTGCATCATAAGGCCAGCCGCTACAGCTAACCCCCCCTCCATCTCCCTCCACCTCCTCATCACAGTCACACACGCCGTCCTGAGCACACAATTTACATCAGAACCAAACAGCACACACTGTCCGAAGAAAATGACTCACATGAGCACAAAAGAAAACAACACATTTGTTGCCATGAATATCACGAGAATCAAATAAGTCAAATACATTTGACGTTGCAGGAGCGCTCATGTGACATGTTTCTGCATGTCCAGCAGCAGAAATAAAAAGCTGAAACAGGAACCAGACTGCTGTGAATCATAAAAAAGTGTTTGGCGAGGTCACTGGGTGTAAACTCAGAGTTGCTCCACAGAGGACAAATAGAATGGCGGTGAGCAATCGCTGGGAGGGGAGCCAGGGATCTTGATGATACTCAATGAACACAACTTAGCAACAAAGCTCATTTCAAAACAACAGCTCAGATGAATTATACTCATGAGTACTCATACTCATTTAGGTCCACAGAATGAGTCTCGGAGTCACTAGACTGTGTGTGTAATGCCATTCTTTTTTCTTATTACTTTTGGAATAGAGGTGGTAATTTTCATATTAATAGCAGGCATTATTAAAGGTGGCAGCTGAATATAAAGTCAAACAGCAGCTTTCTACAGTTAAGAAAGTCTTTCCACCGAGGAGGTTGGCTTTGTGTTTGCTGGTTAGTTGGTTGTAGGAAGTTCTGCTCACTTTCTTTAACATTGCGGGATACGATACGATACGATACGATGCGATACGATACGATACGGTACGATACAATACGGTACGGTACGATATGATATACTTTATCATCACCTTATGAACATTGTTCTTGAGCTTCGTGTTACTTACGTTGTACGTACTCGCAAGCGCCAATAAAAGAAAAACAAACAACATGTTGAACGACTTTACACAACATTTGCGCCTGGAAGCATATTGCACTCAGTATTGCACAAAACAACATATTGCATTGTACAGTAGCATTGCACAAAATAACAAGCATTGCATTGTAGAAGCAGGAAATTGTTGACACTGACGACAGATCTACACCATTTAACTGTTCTGTAGAGTTTATGTGGGCATTTTGTTGAAAGTTAATAAAAAGGTAGTGTAATACGTCACTTGTTACTCTACGTAACTTAACTCTGAATGTTGCTAGTAATATGTTTTATGTTGCATTTCGAAAGTTACTTGCCCAACAGTGGCACTGAAGGATTAAGAAGGCGTAGTGTTTGTGTGGCTGGTATCTATGAGTGATTATCCGTCATCTGTGACTCAGAATTACAAAAAAACGGCATTTAAGAAGCTGGAACAGGTGAATGTGATGTATTTGTGCTCAACAAATAGGATTAATTGATAGATTATTATCTTAAATGTGTAAAGAAACAAGAAAATATTTACAATAAAGAAGCTGGAATCAGAGAATTTTGACTCTCTTCTCTTAAAAAGTCCATAAATCTGATTGTTTGATTGGCAAAATAGTTGTTTAATTCCATAGTTAACAAGTGATTGATGAACCGATGCAGCTCAAGTCTTATTTTTTCGTTTCCTCTCTAGATTTTCTGCAACACTTTTCAGGTTTTTATTAGAAGCAGACGTTCACATCACAGCCGCGGCGACACGGCCTTAAAAATAACAGCTAAATACTTTTCGGCTTCCCGTCAGAAGTTCTTCATTGCTGCTCCGCCGGGATGAGAAAATCAAAAATCATGATATTTTGTACCAATTACCTCGATATGGATATTGAAACAATACTGATGACTATTGGTATTTTCACAACACATTACAATAATTACATTTATGATTTATGATAGAAGTGATCAGCTTTAATGACAACACCGATATCCAAAATCTCAGATGATATTTAGTTTATTTATTTGCCCAAATATCAACGTGATACTTATATAATGACCAGCTTTTTTTCATGATGTCGTGTCAGCTCTCTGGCAGAAGAGGAACTTGTTTGAAAGCTTCTGGCTGCGTGTCACTTAACAACACCTAATTACAGACAGGTATGAATCACACATTCAGTTACTGTAACTGGTGTTAAGTGACATGAAATCAAGGCAGCAATTTATATTACAGTTTGTTTTAAAGCTGCAACTCTTCTGGGTCTAATTACCTTTTTATCATCTCCTGGAAATGAGGATCTTTTTTTGTATTTTTTAATGTCATGTCTCTCTGCAGGAGCGAGCGAACGATTCTCTCAGCCACCTTAAGCTCGCTCCCGACTGCGCGCCCCCGCGGCCGCTGCGAGAGGAGCTGACGGCAGTGAGATCATGGGAGAGTCCACGCTCGGAGAAAGTAGGTTAGCAGGGTAGACTGAGAGGAAAGCAAACGGAGTCAGAGCAGAGGGGGGGTTGCCGAACACATCTCGTTCACCGTGGGACTATTCTGTCAAGAGAAAAAAGTTGAGCCGAACCTTTTTTTCTCGGAGACGATGCGATCCAAAGCGACTTTCTTCACTCTTTTATTCCGCTTGGACTTGATCGAGCGATAGAGGAAAGGAGTTTCGGGTAGTTTTTTCTTTTTTTTTTCTCTCTCCGTATATTGTTTGTTGGTCGTGCTTTATGAGAGCTGTCTGCAGCCGGGACGAAGTTAATACCTACAGATCGGGCTCACTGCGCTTTTCTTTATTATCATCATCATTACTGTTATTCTCCTTCGTCCTGTCACCGACATTAAACCACATGTAGCCGAGTTTCTTATCGTCCAGCCTTCACAAAGAAAACATCAAAATGAGAGGTAAGTTGGTTTTCTTAATGTCACAATAAATGTGTTTGAACTTGGTTTGAAGGGTCGCACTGTCGGGGGGGATTTGTACGACCACATGTGTGCGCACGGGGGGAGGACTTGAGTGCGCCTGTTTTCCTCCCAGTGCGCACTAATCCCTCCTGACTGGATTATCCGTGCACGGAGCCAGAGGCTGCATGCTCCACACACACTGGAGTTCAGCGTGCAATGATAAGAAAAAAGCTCCTCAATCACGAGAATGTGCCTAACCAGATAAATTATGCTTTTTGTTTTTATTCGCCGCTCAGGTGTGTTTATGTTGGTCCTCAGTTGGACACATGCGCGGTTACGCAGTATGGTTCGTAACGGTGCCAAATGGGTCTGTGTTCTCAAAGAAATGTGAGTCATTTCTCTCAGCAGGGAGTCCTTCTGTAAATTTTGTCTGGGGATCCATGTTAAGAGTTATGCAATGGGGAGAGGGCGGGGCCACGAGAGGAGGCTGCTGTTAACCAAAACTAGAATTATGTAATCCAGATTATCAGGTTTCGGATCAGGTGAACTCAAAACTGCAGTGTTGGACCTTTTTCTAAACACATTTGCTTCAAAGAACAGATAGTTTATGAATATATTGTTTTGGCATTTGTTGGTTTATAATCATCAAATTTGGTGATTTTCACTTTTTTAAAAAAATAAATAAAAATAAAGCAGTTCTGGTGATTTTTGCAAACTTGTAGTTTGAGTAGCTATTTTGTTCACTTTGCAGAATGAACTGGCGCTGTTGGCGTAGTTGTGATGTTGTTGTGATGTGATGGCTGTGCCAGCATGGCCGACAGTGTGAGAGGAAGAGGGGGCCTGGCTGTTCCACTGACCTGGTTATGTCACCCAACATTATACAGCGCGCGCAGCGGAGGGAGGAGGGGCGGCTGTGGGAAGCGCCGTGCCGCCGGGCCGTGCAGCGCCATGTGCGGTTACAGGCGCGCAGTGACGCCCGGCGATCAACGTGTCGCTCCCTGACACAGGCTGAGCTTGAACTTGGGGGCTGTGGGAAGGAGGGGGGGAGAGTTATTAACATGGAAGGTTGGTTTAATACAGCAACATCTGAGTGTTTTAATTAAAATAGGTCAGTAATTAAGTGGAAAACATTTGTTATTAGACATATTTTGCAGTGCACATGTTAAAAAGAAAAACAGATTTTCATGCAGATCACAATCTAAACAGTAACCTGGTGTTTGGTTCTGTTCTTACATTGAGTTTCTGTTTTTTCTCTCTCTGAGATTTGAATCTTTTCCTGTGCAGGACAGGCGATAAGGCTGCAAGGAGGTTTTTTTGGAGGAGGAAAGAGATTATTTTTTGCACTCAAAAGGGTGAGGGAGGGAGGGAGGGGAGGAAGAAGCAGAGGGGGCCTCTGGTGGAGGGAGGTTCCACTTCTGGCAGGATATCCAAATGTAAACAAACTGCAGCCCACTCTTAGCTCACTGCGCTGCCTCCAAATGTAGGTTAGTCGCCCAACCTGTCGCTCCCTCGCTGGCAAAGCATGTCAGCAGTTTTATTCCAGTTCCAACACGCATCTGCAATCGCAGTCATCTTACTCTTAAGATTGTTGAGTCACGCCAGCAGCTCTGGCCGAGTGACAGACTTTTTTAGGGGGCTGATCCTGTAGTCTGGAGCTCCGACACTTCCTCATGCATGTGTGCAGAATGTATTTATCACACACAGACACAGTTGAAAGACTTAAGATGCATGACAGCCAGCAGAGGAGGCCTATGGAATTCTTCGCTCTGTTGCAATCCCCCCTCTGTGGGCCCCAGCTTAGCCTCCACTGGTATTTGCATCTTTTAAAAATAGAGCCTCTTGATTTGAATGCAGCAACAGCCACACAGCCTGATTGTACGTCTACGTGCATTTTGGGTTCGTTGGGAGTAAAGCGCCGATGTTCTGTGACAGCTGTATGTCAGAGAATGGGGTTAAGTGTAATAATGGATTGGAGCAGAAGACAAGAAAAACATGTTTTCATGTGTGAGAACGTATCTGCTCTCCTTGGGTTTGTCTCTGCAGGCCTCGAGGCTTTGCGAGCTCCTCGTCTCACAGAAACAAAGTAACGTGATCGAACACTCACGCACTCTAACCAGATTTCATAAGAGTAAGGATATTATTGGGATACAGCTCAGTGCTGTGCAGTAAGCCCACACCCAGCCGTGTGAAGCATGACACAACACTTTACAGCTTTAGACCAATATGTATAGAGCATAGGTAGAAGGCCCTCCACCTTCTATTGTACCTGTCTCCTCATTCTGTCAGTCATCTGAAGAGGTCAGGGAAAGAATCAGAAGCTCGTACAGAGCCTTTTGTCAATCTGTGGCTCAAGGGCGTTTGGCAGTGTGCATATCATGGACATTTGCATAATAAGAAAACAAGAACACTGTGTGCGTGTGTAAAAAGAGGCTGTTACATTATAAAAACGAGAAGTGATTTGCGTCAGTGCGAGCTTATCTGCGTGTACTCTGAACATGTGGAGGGTCAAAATTCAGCCTTTTATTTTCTTCCTGTTGCCAAATTACTGACACACTGACACACTGAACAAAAGGCCAATTCAGTGGATGTGTGAAACAGTTAACATAGCTACACAGGCAGACTGATCAACACACTGGGGGCCAAGCGACCGTCAAAGTGTCAGTTCACAGTTTTTATTTTGTGCAAAGGCTTGGGTGTGCCGCGCTAATATTCAAACACCAGGCCGTGTTTGCCTTTTTGCACAAGTTCCCCTCGTTTGTTGCATTCTTTTGTGACTTGGTGAATGTGTTGTCTTGCAGCCTTCACGCATCACGTTAGCTAAAAGCAGGATTGGTATCGATGTTCTCTCAACACTGTCCCTCCTTGGAGAGCAAAAGGTCAGATGTCTGAGACCTGTGTTTTAGCACAGGTCAACACTGATATTCAGGGTTAAAGGTTAAACATTGCTTTAAACATTAGTGTGGGGACTGTTGCTGTCTCTTGATTAGGCATATTAGGCAGTTTGAGCTGTCATATCTGTTAAGTAAGCTTTTTTTTCACCTAATAACTGTGTGGTGTTGGAGAAGTAATGATTATTCAATCAAGCAATAAAGAAACTATTGTTCCAGTCACTTTTAGAAGCAAAAATGCAGTACAGACACTGGTTCCAGCTTCATGAGTTTAGTCTTATATGACAGCAGAAAGACCATATTTGTGTTTTAGGACAGTAAGTCCAAAGTTGGAATATGCTTCAGAACATTGAGATGGGCAGTTTTCACCCTTTAGTAAACGTATAATTGATTAATCCAGAAAATAATGGATGTGATTGAAAGAATCCCTCAGTAAATTTTTAAGACACACTGTAAATTTTCTGTACCAAGGAGATGTAGAGGCTACAACTAAAGAGTAAGAGTAGTGATCAATTTATCTGCTAGTCAAAAAAAATGTCAAAGAAATTGTAAAAAAGTGTTCATCACATTTTTCCAGAGCCCAAAATAATGTCCATAAATAGTTTTATTATCCAACAAACAGTCAAAAATCCAAAGACTCTTCAATTAATGTCATAAATGACAAAGAAAAACAGAATTCTCACACTTAAGAAGCAGGAACCAGCAAATGTTTGACATTTTTGCTTGTGTCAGAGTCAAAATAGTCAGCGATTCATTTCCTTCTGACTGACATGTTGGATGTTGGAGCTGAATATTTCCCCGTGTCTGGGTCGTGCCCATATATCCGCAGAGAGTCGGAGAGGAGGAGTGAGAAGGCATGTATGTGTGCGGTTGTAGCAACAGTGGTGGGCGGCTGGGCATCTGTTTAATTCTGGCTCTCAGCACAGGACGAGAATAGAAACAGGTTGAAGCGAGGGCTCAATGTCAAACACCAGGGAGAGGGGTGCCTGCTGAATAGCTGACATTCAAGTTCATAGTTAGTCTGCGTTGTTTGGACCGTAGCCAGGTACAGTGTGTTACAGTTCAAAATCAATGGCTGTCATTAAAACAGCGCTGAGATTGATAACTGTGTAGAAATCAGTCGATACAGAAGTAGAGTTCAGTGACGATCTGTCTTTGGGAATGAACTGAATGACTTTGTTTTGTTTTTCTGAGGCGCACCGCCTCTGTAGGTTAATTTCAATGTTATGCAACTAGCCAATTTTACTGATGCAAGCTACGAGTCTTTAGGGAAATGTTTCAGAGGGAAGTGTGAGCATTGTTCAGCTCCACCTTAAAACTGGTCTGCGGAGAGCAGGGAGCGCGCACGCCTCCCTCCTCCCTCCTCCCCCTGCAGTGGGAAAGTGTGTCAGTAGGACAGAATGTCCACATGGGCTGACAGGCTACAGCGCTCGAGCGACGGATGACTCAGCCAATGCCGAAGAGGCTGCGAGCGCCGCCCAGCCAGTGGGAGAGAGGGAGTCCGAGGAGGGCGGGTTGTTGGTGTTGCTAGAGTGAGCCTGCTGAATGAGTGTTGTGAGGAATGCTCACAGACTAGAGTTATATAACTGCGAGCCGAGGGAGGGGCGGAGGGGGAACCTGAGAGAAAGAGAGGAAGGGAGGGAGGGAGAAGGAGGAGGGAGATATTTTTCCATTGCATGCCTGCAGCTGCCCTGATCAGTTGGAGTATTTTAGTCAACTGTTTTAGAGAAGAGACAGCCGACTGTGTCATTACAGGGGAAAAGAAGTGGAAAGTTGTGTTTTCCAGTACCTAAGAGTGCAACAATCCCTCCCCGATCACACAGCCGACCTAAGTAGTTTTCCATCCGCCGTCCACACAAAAGTAGTTCAAGAGATTTTTGTACAAAGGGCTGCACAGACAGCAAAGCATCTAATGATATAGTTGCTGTATGTTGTTTATCTCCACGGTCGAGGAAGAAGGAGCCTCTTTGTGGCCGAGGCATGTGATCCCCTATCTGTTTGTGTACTCTGTTCCCTGATGGGGGCCACACGCAGGGTGCAGACACACAGTTCAACTCAACTTATCTTCTCCTCTACAGTGTGTGCTTACTGTAGGACAGTTTCTCTTACTAAAACATGTTTTTATCTTTCATTAGTAGGTGCAAAGTGCAGGACTTGTCTGATTCAGTTTCAAACAATGTGTTACTGATTTCCTAATAATGATAATAAACCAAGATTGCTTTTGTGTCAAACAAAACAAAGGGAAGTTATAGAGAATCATAAATGACAGAAGATATGAGATCAATAAAAGAAAAAAACATGAAAGTGATACTTTTTTTTTGAGTATTAAAGACTTAAAAAATCTGAATTTCAAAAGCTCCCAGAGAGAAGGGAGGCGAGGACAGTGTGAGGTGTAATATAAGAACACAATGAAACAGAAAAAGGCTCACAGCTGCATTTCGTATCAGCTGGAGGCAAGAGATGGCCTTCTTCTAACGGAGCTCAGGGCAGTCAGCGGTCTCACTGCGAGGAGATAAAAGGCATGGACGACCTTTTCAAGGTCTACAGAAGATACAAAAGACCTAATTCTGGCCGGGTAAAATAACATTATAACACAACATGAATGACCAGCAAGGGGAGGAAAAAGAGATCATGCCTGCAGTTAAATATGGCTGCTTTGTATTACAGTGATGGAGAAGCCTTTGTGCCATTAAGCAGGAAGACATGCTGTTTATCCAGGGTAAAAAGGGAGATGGTGTATTCATAAAGACAGGGTAATTTTGCCATTTGTAAAGGTTCAAGTGGAACCAACTGTTTAGCTGTATATCATTAGCATGTCATTGGAAAAGAGCTACACATGAATGGAGTTATGTAACATACTACTTGGTTACACCAGAGGAGACAGTGGCCGAGAAGAAAGATGCTTTTCCAAATACAGCATGAAAAACCAAGATACACTTACCTAGAAAGTAGCATTTCAGTGAGATATAGGAAACTTATTTTTTGACAATTCTCACTTTTTCTTTTGCCGGTTTTCTTTATTTGTCACCCTTTGTTTTCTTATTTTGAAGTTATATTTAAAGTGCCATTTTTTTCCAGCGCTTAACTATTGATTAAGTCTTTACAGTATCTCGGACATTGTTTTCAGTCGGTGTAAGTACTCTACACTGGTGCTGAATAAATGGCAAATATAGGATTCTGTGAGACAGTGTGTTATGACTGGATGGATGATTAATGTTATTTTAGGTTGTGTAAGTGTTTAGATAACGGTTTCTGGCAGCAGCCCCTAGTATGACTCAGAAGAGATGACACGAGCCAAAGATGTAACTGCTGCCGATTGAGCTCACCCTCTATGTAAATTCAATTATGCAGCAGCAATATTCTGACCTCTCTCTGTTTGTTCTTGTGTCTTGCAGCTCAAATCGAGGTCATCCCCTGTAAGATCTGTGGGGACAAGTCCTCAGGAATCCACTATGGAGTCATCACCTGCGAAGGCTGCAAGGTGAGGAGGAAAAACACAGAGTAAAAAAAAATCAGGCGTTCTGAACTTTTCTCTAGCCAAACTGTTCAAACGTACATGTTGTTTACAGTGTTTGTATGTGTGTTTGCGTCTAGGGTTTCTTCCGTCGCAGCCAGCAGAACAATGCTATGTACTCATGTTCCCGCCAGAGGAACTGTCTGATCGACCGAACCAACCGGAACCGCTGCCAGCACTGCCGCCTACAGAAGTGTCTGGCCCTGGGCATGAGCCGAGATGGTAAACACACAGAAGATACACTGTGCTCTCTTTACAAACTACCTTTAAACATTAATTCAGCCGTCAATTCATCACAACTGACTTTTATTAAACTTAAATCTTTCACATAAATGGGGGAGAGGACAGTAGATGGTGTTTCTCTGGTGATTCGCAGTGGGACTGTTCCTTTAATTTAAAGCTGATACCCGAAGAATTTGAAACCTCTCAGCTGTAAGGTTTCACATCAGCTGTCACCCTCTTCAGTAGGGTGCGAGGCAAAACACAAATACAGTAAACAGACTTAAGAGGTGACGAGCTGTCATCGAGCAGACTGATATAGAGACGAGAACATACAGTCCTTATGGATAGGTGGAAGAAACGGGCCAGAAAATATCTTACAATTAGGTTTAGATTACAGCTTATGGAACAAATTGATTGTTTCTGTAAAAATCTCTGCACTAAGGGGAAAAAATAAATATTAAAAATAAAGACATTAAAAATAAATATTTCCCTCTAATGTTGAGGTGAACTGTCCTTTTAAACACTCATAATTCTTTGTAAGATGGCTGCGAATTGTTTTATTTGTCGCCTAATTATGAAATCTATGTTCTGCAGCCGTCAAGTTCGGCCGCATGTCCAAGAAGCAGCGCGACAGCCTCTACGCCGAGGTGCAAAAACACCAAAAGTCCCAGGAGTGTGCGGGCTCCGGAGGAGGCGGCTCGACCACCCTGTCCTTACCCAAGGACGACGGCATCTGTGGCGGCGGCGGGGAGGATATGGAGGAAGGTCTGAGCCGGTCCTACAGCACCGGAGGCTCCAGCTCCACCCTCAGCGACCTGGACGACATTGCGGCGCTGCCCGACCTGTTTGACCTGCCACTGACCCCCGAGGAGGCCAGCGAGTACTGCAGCCTGGATCTGCTCGGCGGAGGAGCCAGCGCCGGCAACACCTCCAACTCGTCGTCCTCTTCCTCCACTTCCTCGTCCTTGTCCAATCAGAATTCCCCGCAGCAGACCGCACTAGACGGGGTGGACGGCAACGGGATCCAGCTCCTGCATACACACTCTCACACACATCCGCTGCTGGGACACATACATGCACTGCTGGACCAGCTGCCTGATGACTGCTCAATAACAGACCTCGGTGAGAACCGATAATCATAAATAACAAATGATTTCTTTATTCATTAACTCATTACCTACACAAACAGTGTAGAGTGAAAACTATCGATTCAAAGACAAGCTTGAAAACAGGGACAAAGACATGATAGTATAGTGGTATTTATAGAGGTGAGGAAGAATACGTTTGTATTTTATTTGACATCTTAACAGTTGTTGGCAACAACGAGGCTTCGAATGAGACTCTGGGGAAACAATGAGTAAATATTGTGACTGGGGGATATTATAAGTGCAGGAAGTGTCCTCGCAATTGAGGAGATTAGATGAGTAGATGAGCCACTGGCACTCAATTTTGTCGAGGGCAGAAGTGGCAAACGTAGCAGCGGAGTGCTTCAAAGCAGCTTGTTATCCGAGGTCACGCTGTCACAACGTGGACACATAAACAAGGTCGCTGTTGCACTCTGCTACACTCTCTGTGTGTCAACCTAAGTGAGAGAAATGCTCATCGTGTACATGCGCATTTGTTTTCACAGAGCACATCACTCAGAGTATTGTCAAGTCCCACTTGGAGACGTGTCAGTACAGCGCTGAAGACATGAAGAGATTCACCTGGATTCAATACACACCTGAGGAAACACGCACTTTTCAAAACAAGGTACATATCAGATCAGAATAACAGGTCAGCGTCGTGAAAATCAGATAATTGTGACCTCAAAACAATGTGCTGAGTTATGCCGAAGTGATGTCAATGGATTTATTTATCTAACCGGTTTCTGTTTCACTCTTTCAGTCAGCTGAGTGGATGTGGCAGCAGTGTGCACACCACATCACCAATGCCATTCAGTACGTGGTGGAGTTTGCCAAACGCATTGCTGGCTTCATGGACCTGTGCCAGAATGATCAGATTATACTGCTGAAAGCAGGTCAGTGCCCAGTCTAAAAATACTCACTTCTCAAATATTTAATGCAGTGTGAAACTCTTCTGCAGTAATCTGAACCTGAAAACTTGCTAACTTTAGTTCCTTCCTGTTTTTTTTGTCTCCAACCCTCTATCTTTGCCTTATTTACTCTCCGTTGATGTGTTTGAATAAATGGCACACCCCTGGTTTGAACATGGGGATGAAAATAACAACATTTTCAATTACTTTCTTTATCTATTCCAAAAATATATATCCATATCTGCATAAATATATGTATATATGTGACATAAAAAAAACACATTTATTCGACAATGCATTTACTTTTTGTAAATCTTTTGAACTTTTCCAAAAAATCTTGGTGGATATTCGTTGCTATCCTGTTGATTTTTAAACGGTTCAAAAATGTCTTATATCTGCTGTGCGCCAATCTGGGTCAAAATTATTTACATTTTTGCTGTGTTGTTTTGTGCATGTTGGAGTGTCTTTGCCCCCCTCTGCTCCTTCCCTCTCCCCTCCTCTTCTTTCCCCATTTCTCCATATCTATGCCTCTATCTATGGCTACCCTTTCAGGCTGCCTGGAAGTCCTGCTGATACGCATGTGCCGAGCCTTCAACGTCAACAACAGCACCATTTTCTTCAATGGGAAGTTTGCCCCGGCTCACTTCTTCAAAGCGCTTGGTGAGGATCAGATGAGAATGCAGATGTGCGAGCGTACAGCGTTCAGATATCATGAAAGCTTCTTATGTGAGATAGAAAATCTTCAGCTGTTTTCACATGCGCTTTGCATCAATTACCATAAAGGATGAAGAAAATGCCTTTGATCCTACTGTTCTGAATCCATTAAAAGATATCTCTGAAATGACAGACACTATTCGTCATATTAAATGACTTGACTGTGGAAAGTCAGTCTTGACAACAGCAGCTCCATAAAGCAGGAACTTGCTTTGATGAGAAGAAATTCTGTTGCTGGATGTTGATTTCCAATTTCTGAAGCACGATCTCGACATGTAAACACAGTGTTACTATGCAACTCTAATAGAAAAAGTAAAGACTAACACCATTTAACAAAGCAGGAAACATTTTGATAAACTAATTTCTTTATTCTTGACATTACGTTGAGTAAAAAGATATATTTTGTCAGTCAGTACAACTTTATTTCTCCGTCAAAGACAGAGATCTTATGACAATCATTTTACTTCAGGAATATAGTTGTCTTCAAGCTACTTTTTTTGAGTAGTAGTAATTAATAATGAATAATTAGTAACTGATTCATTTCCTGTGTGTTCACAGGTTGTGACGACCTGGTCAGTGCAGTGTTTGACCTGGGAAAAGGACTCTGCCGCTTGCAGCTGTCTGACGAAGAGATGGCTCTGTTCAGCGCTGCCGTCCTTCTATCTCCTGGTGATTATTTTGTTTTTCCTCCTCTTTCTATTTGTCTTTCTCACTCGTGTATGCATACATAACCAAAACAAGTTCAAGTTCAAATATATCAGCCTATTCAAAGCTGTTCTGTCCTAAAGACAAGATGAAGATGTCTCACATATGTTTGTTTGTTTTTTTTAGTATATTATTGGAGATTATTTAGTTAACATGTAAAAAATTCTATTATAAATGTGGTCAACTTTTGGCTTACATGTAGTGGTTAGTACATGACATCATTGCTTAAATGATGCTGAACTTGTATAACTTAAAGCAGCAGCCTGCTATTCCTCTCACCTTCTGTTTAAACTCACAGAAAAAATATTTTACTGGAGAGATCTGAAAGTATACAATCATAGGAAATACATCAGCTGAATCTCGGGGAAACAACGTATAAATGATGTGTGAGACTTTGTATTTTATTGGATGGTGTAGCGTCTTCGATTTGAATATTCAGCGAGACATTTGAACAACCCTAAAGCTATTTTTTTTAAATACAACGCTTCATGGCTGTCATAAGCAATATGTTAAAGAAATTTCAAAGGTTATTTTAGTCAAAATAATACTTAAGGGTTTACTCAACCTCTTCCAACAATGCGATCGGTATAAGACACATAAATTGTGTGTCGTGGTTGCGAGCCTGTAATCCCAACTACAGATCTAAATGCATTTCAGTGCATCTGCTTGGAAAAAACATGGACGCCTGCAGCAAAACGGATGTTTGTATTGCACTTCTGTTATGTTATGTGAACTTCACAAGCAGCTGATTGAACAGATTAGCACACTACGAGAGATGAGAGGCGTAGGCTCATTCTGCATGCTTGCAAAGATTTCTATCAACCGCAACTTACCTGAAAATAAACAGAAATCGCAACTACAGAGATGTTTTTAAAGGTTATTTCACAATATAAACACTGCAGAAAGTAAAAAAAATTATGAACAGGGGAGAGGTAGTTGTTCACTGTGTGTGCCGCGATACTGCTGTGTTGATGTTGGCTGACCTTAGAGCTATTTAAGGAGAAACACGGCTGTGTGTTAAGACGAGATGTTTTTTCTATCCTGTAGACCGACCCTGGCTAACAGAAGGCCAGAAGGTTCAGAAACTGCAGGAGAAAGTCTACCTGGCTCTGCAGCACAGTCTACATAAGAGCGGTGCTTCTGATGAGAAACTGGACAAGGTAAAGACAAGCCGCCAGGACTCTTCTCAAACAAATACATTTGCGTAAAGATTCACATACATAACCTTACCTTTCAACGTCTTCTGTCCCTGCAGATGGTGTCCAAGCTGCCCACAATGAAGTCTATCTGTAACCTCCACATCGACAAGCTTGAGTTCTTCCGTCTGGTCCACCCGGAGACCGCCTACAGTTTCCCACCACTTTACCGGGAAGTGTTCGGCAGCGAGATGTCCCTGCCGGACTCCAGCGACAGCTAGACGGATAGATAGACAAAAAAACGAGACAGATGAAGAGAGTGTATAAAGAGGTAGGGAAGCAAAAGGAGAGACAGAGTAGGATAGAGATGTTGAAGCTCAACAACCAGCAGTTAAAGAGACAATCCAGGACTTTAAACACTCGTCTCCCATGATCCCAAAGTAGTCCTCCACTTTCCCAGCAGGCAAAAGCACCTTACACTACAGACCACACATGCTCATGGTCCTCTGCACATTGTAGCATTAACAACAAGCGATTGGGCGTCGTAGGAATAACACAGCAGCCCGCGAAGCACAGGACGGCTCTGAGCTCTAAAACTTGTTGAACATCCGATCCACTGTGGATCGCCCAACCAGTAATGAATGTACCTCATCGATAAGCACCAGTGCACAAGTCAGAACTTTAGTGAATGTACGACTCTGCCACCAGGCGGGAGTTTAGTCATAGTATTAGAATGATCAACGGGTCTAACTATTAATACAGTTATCGGTCAACATTTCTCTCTATATTGATACATCTCAGTATGATACGCATGGGTACTCATACAGACAATATATTTGTACTGACCATCACTTAGGGACCAAGATCATCACTCATATTCGCCGCTAAATGAAAAGACTCACACGGACTCACATCTTACGCTTAATCAGCTGAGAATCGGTCTCACGCACATGTAGTCAGTGTTCGGTGCTGCCTCTTTGCAGGCTCTTGTAATGCAATGAGAAACCTCAGTCCCACACACCCCTTTCCTTGTAAATGCCACTTAGAGACAGGACAAGATGAAATTATCTTTAATTTATATACACATTTATAAACAAATATTTTAAATAAGAATGTAAATAGATGAATATATAAGTATATGGAGAGAGTTAGAATGTGTGTGAGAAAGAGAGAGAGAGAGAGAGAGAGGGAGAGAAGAGTGGATAGTAAGATGTAGAGAGAGAGAGAGAGAGGGCGGAGAAAAAAGACGGATACTTCGACGAAGGCGGATCTTTTTCTGGACTATTTCCTCTCTTGACAGTACTCTCAGGTTTCCGTGGCAACAAGCCCCTCTTGCCCCCATGACGGCACAAACCGAACCCAGCTGGGTTTTGGGTGCGGTCATCGCGCAAGCGACGGGGTGGACACTTGTTGCAGATGCAACGCAGCAGGGGAGGCAGCGTACCCAAACAAAGGCGAGGTGACATTGCCTTTGTCCTGCATTTAAACTGAACGCTCTCAGACTGTGCTGCTGCTGCCTTCCCCCCCTCCCCCGCCTACAGAGACACTAAAGAGAAGAGAAATCAAGGCAAAAGATGACTTCATGAACTGTAAAATAAAAGGGGATACACGTACAGGGTCCCCCCACCTGTTTCTAACCAGCAGTCAGTAAAGTAGGTGTGGTATATTTGTCTTTCACTCATAATGTTTCAGTTGGCCGGAACGACGACGATCCATAATATGTATCATGAACCCTCCTCGCTGGTTGGAGCAACTGTATTATTTTGTACATTTGCTGTTCCTCTCCTTAAGTCCTCATCCCAACACTTGTCTGAAGCACTTATACTTTCCTCTTTCTCACTGGACACTAGTCTAAGGCCAGACAGAGCTACCAGCTGCCCCCCTGAGTTGGGCCTCAATGCCAGTAAGACGTCATAGTTTTCAATCCGTTTCATTTATCTTTGTTTTGTTTGTCGTTCGCACCTTTCATGTACATACATAACCTGCTTTATGAAGGTTGTTATAGCATTGAGAGGATGATGATGATGATGAAATGATGATGATAATGTCTTACCCGGGGTGCTGTGAAGTTTCTGAGCAGAGTCCGAGGACCTGCCGCCTGCCGCTCAGGGAGCTAGCTGTGATCTCTTGTCCCTTTATTCCCAGTGTCGTCTTTTAGCCTTGTGCTCCTCACACCTTTGCACCTAAGATGAGACCCATAACAATAATCACTGTGGACGTAAGTTCTATTTTTGTGAATGTTACTCACAAAGTGTCAAAGCCCTTCCTGTTTGTCCTAATATTGTAACATTTAAAATTTTACGAGACATAGGAATTTTAAAGAAAAAGACATAAATAAATCACTTAGAGTTCAAGATGAATTTCATTATTGGGGTTTAATGTTTCTTTTGCTGTGATTTTCATTTATTTGTCAGTCTTTTATCCACCTTTTTTCTTTACGTGTCTCCACTTCTGTCTTGTAAAGTCAGTGATCTATTTTTTTTTTAATTGAAGAAAGATTAGGAAAAGTGCAAACACAAAAGAGTAGTTTGTCTCCCTTCTCTTTCCCTGTATGACAAAATGTACAAGAGGTATATTACTAGTCCAAGAGTAACTGAGTCACACAGCGCGATATACATTGTTGTCCGTTGGGATACATTATATGTGGTTTTAAGAATGTAATAAATGGTTTCTTTTTCTTTTGAGAAGTTTCGTTGAGTCTTTTTTAAACTTGGAAGTTGGTTTTCATGTCCATTTTCCTCGTGGAACTATTAAGACACATTGACTTATAGCAAATCAAACATTCCGGGATGTTAACCCATCATCTACAGGAGCGCAAACCATCAGCATCAGAACACATCCCCCTCAATAGACCTCCTACAGGTAAAAACAATCCAGGAGATACAAAGAACAGATATACAAACACAAACACAGTCCTGAAGCTCAAGACACAATGTCCAAATCACAACGACACAAAAGGAAGTAAAAACCAACAAATCAGAAACTTTATCTGCATCCATTAGTGCTAAACTCTGTATATTTGATCCAGTTCATCAGTTTATCTATTGTATGTCACTATCATCCTCCGACCTCATGCTTTGGAGCCATAGTCAGAAAAAATGCATCATCAAAGAGGTATTAAATTAGAGCTCCATCCTCAATACAGACTAAATAAAAATCCAGAACATTAACTTTGTATGGAGGCATGTTGGTGAATGATTAGTCTCTAAAATCACAGATCACTGATATTATAATCTTGCAAATACAAGGCCATTACCACTCTAATATATTATAAAGGAAATTTCTGTGTAACTTTTCAATTTGAAAGTGAAAGTTCCTTCTTTATCTTGGCTATACTGGCTATTGAAACAACAAGTATCACCCAAAGGTCCACTGGGGGGGCTTTCAACCACCTCTCAAGGACTTCACCAGGAGATGGATCTCGCTCAGGCCGAGGAGCTTGTGTGAAAATTTCACCTTTAGCTTTCGGAATAAAACTGTGATGAGCATTTCTGAAACAATTTACTTACATTTTATGAGCCAAATGATTGATTATAATGGAAAAAAAGGCAAATTAATCAACGATGAATTACTAAATATATATCTGTCATTCTGTAAAATTACCTGGATCAGCACACTTAATATACATTAGCCTATATAATTTGTACCAGATATTCTGTTCTGATTTTGTTGTTCTGTTCTGTACATGCGACATCTACTGCATGTCTGTCCATCCTGGGAGAGCGATCCGTCCTCTCTGGCTCCTCCTGAGGTTTCTTCCGTCTTTTTTATTTTCCCCCTGTTAAAAATGTTTATTTTTCTCAATATGACAAGTTGTTCCTCACTCGAGTCGAGGGTCTAAGGACAGAGGATGTCATTCACGGTGCAGATCGTAAAGCCGACTGAGGCAATGCGATTGTGATTTTGGACTATATAAACAAAACTGATTTAAATTTGATTTGATGAAAACAATCATTTGTTTGCTAGTTCAGGAAGTGAAAAAATAACAATATATTAAAGTAAACCAAATGATTGGTCATAAACTTAAATGAGGCAGCAGAAGTTGTGTTTAATTGGTGTTGATGGATTTTTGTGTGTCAGCAGAAGTCAAAGTCAGCTATTTATATTCATTGTGACATTTTGCTGAGAAAGAAGGATGTTTGGATGCATGATTTGTGTGTGTGTGTGTGTGTGTGTGTGTGTGTGTGTTGACCCACTTTATCCAGCAGGATGGAGCCTCCCACATGAAGCTGACTCCAGGAAACTGTGGTTGCCTAGCAAGTTTCACATCTACGGTGCAAAGTTTGAAGACGTGCTGTCCGCCCGCAGTAAATTACAAACCCACAGCAACTACTTCCAAACTAATTTTTTCCCCCTATCGAGGTCCAGGTGGTCACGCTGACGGTGCAAGATGTCCGTCGCAGGATTTAAGAAGCAGTTTTACAAAGCGAGTCAGGTAAATGCACGACTTTTCTCTCTCTCTCTCTCTTTCGCGTTAGCCGGTTAGCTTAGCTGGCTAACTTAGCTAAGTCTATCGATACTTTCAATTGCGAGTTTACGCTAGCTTCGTGCTAGCACAGTGGAAAACTTTTCTGGGCAATGATAAAACGTGCTTTTATGGTTAAATACGAACGCTGTATTAAGTGTTTTTTAGCTGTTTAAATAAAATATACGACCAACGTTAGCTGCACTGTCATTAAACTCACCAACTGTCAAATGTGTTGTGGGTCGCAGGTAACGTCAACGGTTACCCGTAACGTCAAAGTAGCTAATGCTAATCTGGAGCGTTAGCAAGTTAACGTAACTTTGTTAGTTTGCTTTAGCGAAAACTAACGTTAGCGTGGCTACTGGTGCGTTAACTTTCCTGTTAGGTGTAGTAAGTTAATTTAGTAGTCGGGGGGTTAACGTGACTTGTCGTTAGGTTTTCTGTCTACGTGGAGTGTAACAGGACTTTGAATTGTCATTAACTTCACGTTAATGTACACGATCGACGTTAATTTGCCGTCACAGAAATGAAGCATTGACAGGACGAGTTTCTGGTATGAAGGAGATGCTGGATTTATGTTATGGGCGGTGTTTGGTTTCGTTGTGTTTGTTGTCATGTTAAACAGCAGGTAGAGTCATTGCTCGAGGCTTTTACCCCCCCGTGCTAAAGTGATGTTCGTGTTTGTTATCTTTAACATGATGGGTTGCACAATGTGTTGAGGCTAATTGGTCAATGTGTTGTGGTGATAAACATTGACCCGCCTCATTACACACGACACATGATTGTGCCATGAATCATGTACATCAAGTCATTAAGTCATTTCTCAACTTTAAATATCAACTACTACTAACTTATTTTCTCTTATATAAAGGGTCCATAATGTGAAAGAGGCGCTGAGATTAATTAATTGATATCACAGGGACTGTCATTTAGTTTAGTTTACAATATTGAACATCTCATTTGGATCTAAATCCAGTTTTCAGTATACATTTTGTTGGCGTGACAGATGTAGCATGCGAGCTACACCGAATATCAGCCCTGGCCAATTATCACATCTGATAATCAGCATTGTTCTGATTATCGATATCTATTTTCTTACCAACCTTTCACAAAATGACCGGCCCACAGCACCATCACTTTTTCTGCATTGGTCACAAATATCGGTTTCAGTCTCTTTGATTTCTAATAATTGGGATTGGGACTGGAAAAGCCATATTGGTTGACCCCTAGAAGCATTTATGGAAAAACTTAAAGCACACATTCAAGCTGAAACAAGACTGATCTGGATGTTTGAGAAGCATGTCAATTATTACAACTGCAAGTGTTAAAATCCGTCCAATCTCTTACTGGCGCATCAGTATCACAACCCTGCATGTGTTCCTTTTCAAAGATCTGGGATTCATTAAGCGAGGATTATTTTGCGATTCAAAATTCATAATGCACTTGTTCGTCTTAAAAGTTAAACCATCTCATCACCAACATGAAGCTCAACCAGACATGGAATGCAAAACCGGTGGCCTGATTTTTGTTGACACCTGTCCCACTTCATGCTTTGGTAGATGGGCGTGTATTGGAATCCTAGTAATGTGAATACTCTGCCCAAACCACCTGATTAAGTAAACCAGTCTATTTAGTCAGAACATTGACAATACATCAATCGTAACAAACCAAAAGTCTTATTTTCTGTTAGCTTTTGCAGAACTTTAGCAGTGCAGGTGGATTTCGATAGTGGTACGGGCCAACTACCGCTGAGAAAGCCTAAACTATTGGGGCATACCACATAACTTGTAAAATATAAGTCCTTTATTTAACATCCTCTACAAGCAAAGACTAGCAAGTGTTACATCGTGACATTCAGGCTGTTACTTTTGTATATATTAGTTGCCTTACCAAGGTCCACATCGTAGTGTGATTGAACATTCAGAGGGGAAGTGAAAAACATTGATCATCTCGTAACAATGCAATAATCTAAGATTGAAACTAATGATTATTTTTATTGTCAATTAAGTTATTGATTATTTTCCTGCTTAATCGTTTAGTTGTTTGGTATTTAAAATGCCAGATAATGTTGGAAATGACGGATCAGGTTGATCAGGTGCTCCCAAAGCTCAAAATGACTTCCTGAAATGTCTTGTTTTGTCTACAGTTCAATAACATTCAGGTTACCGTCATAGAGGAGGATATGACTTTTAACTTTTTTATTAAAAAATACTAAAGTGAAGATAAGACTTTATTGATACCTCACTGGGGAAATTAACTGGTTACAGCAGCTCACGAGTTGTAGGCACAGGGGAAAAAAACAATGATTCAGTCACAGATTAAAGAAATAAAAATGAGACAAAAAAACAAGTTAAAATGGAAAAATAGAAGGAAAAAAATTAGAGAGATGTTAATAAAAACAGATTACATACGCAAGCACTCAAACACACACGCAGAGTGTGTAGCAGTAAAAATTAGATTAGGGATGTAAATGCACAGAGAAACTGGACTGCACAGGATACCAACAGGATAGAAAACAAGACTTGCATTGCAATTGATGAGCAAAATTGCTGGAAGTTAATTTAATAGTTGACAACACATCATTAATATGTGCAGCTCTACAATGTTCTGCCAGGGAACATTGGGTCCTGGCATTCATGTGGTTGTTAGTTAACATGCAATACCCGCCTGAACTTTGTTGCCGACCAACCAGCCCCCCAGATTGATTGGATTCTGATCTATGGAGACTGTAGGCCAGTTTAACCCCTCGGGCTCTCTGTTGTGTTCATTATGTCGATGCTGAGCAGTTTGTGCAGTGTGGTTGGTCTGAAACGTCGTTTAGGTGGCTGGCAGGTGTCAAATAATATCCTTATGTATGTCAGGAACCAATGTTTCCCAGAAGAACATAGCTTTGTAACAAGATCATCAACGTTATAAACTTCAGCTGTAAGTGGTTTAATGTGGCCACTGATAGTACATTACATAAGGCTGATATTCTGCACATGGTGTTTGTTATTCTGGACCCACTGTTTCATTTTAGTCCACATCTTGTCCACATTGACCAAAAAGAATCTGAAACGTGTGTTAAATCTTTTAACCATTTCAAGTAACAAAATGCAAAGATAATGTAAAGCTAAATATCATGTAAGTACAACTAAAACTCAAACTTTTCTGATTAGATAACATGACAGAGGCAGACTGGGATGGGCAGGTTTATTTGTCATGGGGGACGAAAAACTGGTGATGGCAGACATGAAGCCAGATGGAGTGCTGGAAGAATGGTGGTGTTCTGATTTCACACATCTACTTGCCACATCTGGTACCAAGAGATTCATTAAATGCTGTTTGAAATGGTGTGTGTGTATTAGACTTTTTAATCAGCAAACATGTGGGGCAGAATTGTATCCCTGTAACCAGTCAGCAGTCTGTGCCTCAGGCTTGTTGAGAGCCACCAAATCATTTGCACAAAGCAACTCTGCCAGTCCTGTGTATTATATAAATCAGTGAGATTGATTGATCCATCTGCTCATAGAGTTATGTGCAGCATGGTGCAGACAGCTGCACTGAGTTACACAGACAGACACACAATGAGTCTCTGTTTGGCTTGCCAGCCAACTGCACAGGATTTGAGAGTTTGTTGCTGTTGATGTGAAATGGTGACTGTATGTGCCTTGTGTGAGGATATGAAAAAGTGAGGCGAGCGCAAGATGAAGTTAGCATGTGTGTTTAGTAAAAGTATCCATGCAGAGGCTCTACTGTAGGAAACTGCAGTGAATGTGCTGACCTGATGGAAAAAAAGGAAAACCCTCAGTATAAAACCTTATGGAACAGAGACTCTCGGCACAGAGGAAAGTCGAGTTTTCACTCCCTCACACAGACTTGAAGAGGTTCCTCCACTAACGGAAAACATTGGCATGTCTTGGAATTTGAGATCTGTGTTAACAAGTCCCAGGGAAAATAGAACAGTGTGGTTGTGAATGTCTGATTCAAGCTTATTTGACAACAGGTTCTGTTGTTGAGCAAGCCTCTCATCCCCTATCAGCTCCAGAAATTCAGTTCTGTAGTTGACCTCTTTCTGGATGTGTGCAAGTGGAGAACATTTCACTAAAATATTCACAATATTATTGATGCATTTCTTATCAATACACAGGACTGAATAATTTATTTTCTTTCAAGAACACGTGTAGATTTTCTCGGAGCGAAAAATCTTATAAGCAATCATCCACGAGAGACTGCAGGGAATGTTCTGACTTCAGTCGGCTTCATTGCTGGGATTACTCTGTATTCACAGATGGTGAGTGAGAAGGTTGGAGGAGCAGAGGGAACCAAACTAGATGAAGACTTCAAGGACCTCGAGAGGGTAACATACATACATTTTAAGAAAAAAAATCTATACAGAACCTGTGGAACATCAATATTTCCTTTTGGTTTAGTGAAAGTTTAATGTCAGTTAAACACTCTCGAAGGCTTACAGCTCAGAACATGCACACATGTATCAGTTATTGTCTCTCTCTAACCTGTACCACCAGAGAGCAGATGTTACCAGCAAAGCAGTGGTGGAAGTCATCAATAAAACATCAGAGTACCTCCAGCCCAACCCGGCAACGAGAGCCAAGCTTTCCATGCTCAACACGGTGTCCAAAATCCGCGGGCAGGTGAACAGTCCGGGTTACCCCCAGCCTGAGGGCCTCCTGGGGGAGTGCATGACAAAGTACGGACAGGATATGGGCAATGACACCAACTTTGGTAAGAACAGCATTAAACAGTTAAAGAATGAGATATTGGGTGGACGAGATTTTTGTTTGGAGAATATGAAAAGAGCAAAGTATACAGTGATAGGGGAGTTTGCATGATTGTATTTGACCAGTGGGTTTTTAAAAAATATATATTTTAACCTACCCTATAGTTTTGATTATTAAAATGATTATTATTAACATTCCTCACAATGTCTCACGCTCCCTAATGCTTCTATCTTGAATGTGTGCGTACTCTTCAGGTGGGGCTCTCGTACATTTCGGGGAGACAATGAAGAGAATGGCTGAGATCAAGGACTGTCTGGATATTGATGTGAAGCAGAACTTTATTGACCCGCTGCAGGCAGTCGCTGACAAGGATATCAAAGACATTCAGGTAGAATCAGAGAGGTAGTATGCTTCTGCACGTACAGACCGTTCAGTGACTAATGAGCTCTGCACTCTGTGAGTCAGCGTCAATAGAATAAGAATAAGTTTAATAAATTTAAAGTCCAGATGCATCCACAGTGGAATTGCAGGCAAATTGTTTCAATATCCAAACGATCATGTTTAAGTAAAGATACGTATTTGTGTAATATCATCTGAAAATTTTCTCATCCCCTCAGCACCACCTGAAGAAGCTGGAGGGCCGACGTCTGGACTACGATTATAAAAAGAAACGTCAAGGTAAAATCCCAGACGAAGAGATCAGACAGTCCCTGGAGAAGTTCCACGAGTCTAAAGAGATGGCAGAAGGCTCCATGCACAACCTGCTGGAGACAGACGTGAGTAGCCTGTAGACTAAACTTGATTCACTTTGCGTTGCAGATGGCACGTTAAACTCTGCTGGTCTTGTTTTGTGAAAAAAAAACAACACGTTTATAAAGACGAGTCAGTTCTAATTTTACCTCCTGTTGATTAACAACTGCTGTGTTACCCCGTGTAGGAACAGGACCTTGAATTCGATTGAGAGCTGTATCGTTATATTTCGGTTTTATTCAAATGTATCAGTGAAGTAGGCTAAGTGATGTCAACATGTTTAAAGTCCAAGGTAAGATGACTGACTACAATAGGCTTTAAGTAATAGATAAGAAGTCTGAGTCAGTCAGTGCCAGTGGAAATACAGCATCACCTGATTATGTGTGCACACAAGGTAAACGTTTCGTAATCCTGTCTAATTTTCTTTATGGAGCCAAGAAAGAAAATGTCATGCTTGTCAGGACATCTCTTGTACGCCGAGGCTGTGAGATGCAAGTCTAGCAACATACGTTTTCAGTGTAGTGACAGGGGAAATCCATTTTGCTTGCTGCTCACACCTTCTCAACTAGCAAGCCACATGTTGCTCCTTCAAGAACAGTATGTCTTGTCTTTTTTCCACAGTGACTTGCAGTAGTGTGAACTTGTCAAACACGTTCTGCTTGGTATTTACCGTTTTTGTAGCTGCTCAATGAGATGCGTCAGAGCAAAGTTATTGTGACAAACAATACTGATGTAATGAGAGAAAGAAATGCAAACGGTTAACTTGTAGAGAATCCTCCGAAGAGCCTCTGCTGTTTGGTCTCATTCTAAAATAATTTGTGTTTGTATGTGTGCGTAGGTGGAGCAGGTGAGTCAGCTGTCTTCTTTTGTGGAGTCTCTGATGCAGTACCACAGACAGGCCGCGCAGATCCTGGAGGAGCTTTCTGACAAACTGAAACAAAGGTCAGTGCTGTGACTATTTGTGGAAGATGGCATGCCTTTTGTGTGTTAAGGCTGTGTCCTCTGGCTCATGACGACGGATGATTCAGCTGCTCCATTGTTTTCTTTTACCCATCTGATTACAAGTAGTGCATGTCAATGCCAAGCTAATACTGAGAACAAATCACTATATCTTTGTTTTTTATGGACAGATAATATTGTAATCTGTTTTTCCCTTTTCTTTCTTTTTTTTATAATTTACATAGAGTTGTTTTTTTGTTTTTTTGGTTTTTTTAGCCCCCCCGAAAATAATTGCCATGTGTTTCTTCAGCCTGCCTGTGTTTGTATTGGTGAATTTGCTTACTTGTGAACTTGGAGAGGTGACATTTTCTGTTCTGAATTTGTGTGCAGGGTAACTGAAGCTCAGTCTCGTCCGAGGCGTGAATACACACCCAAACCCAGACCAGCTTATGACTATGGAGAGGTAGAAAACTCTAACGGAGGATACTCGCCAGCCGCAGCAAACCCCCCAGCTTACTCTGCCGGTAAACTCTCATATGTATATTTTGTGATAGCTGTGTGACTGTGTGTGTGCAAGGCCTACTCCCAAGAAGGCATGTGTGCCAGTCAATCTCATTCTCAAGACTGATGTGTCTTTCCTTGTACGACATCACCCAGCCCCAGTACAATATCCAGGTCCATCCTCCCAAAGAGCCTCCATCAAGAGCAGACAGCGTGAGTGAGATGGATGAAGATGAGGTGTCACTTACTTACAGAACTAGAAAGTTTCACTCTGTCGCACATATGTGCAGCAGAGAGGTGCAAGCATGTCCGTGTGATGGTAAAGTATTTGACTAACACTGCTGAATGGTGTCTGTCAGGTTTTGAGAACAAGATGGGGCTTGTCATGGTGTGAGTTTTACTCTGTCTAATGAAGGCTGCAGATATATAGAATTGTCAGCAAACCAGTGACTGTTGACAACCAAAGATTTTCATGCTTAGCAGGTGTCTGTAATGAATCCCCAGACCGTAAGTTAAACACAAAACACTTAATGAAACTGCAGTCATGGTTTTCTGAATTTTGACTCTCTAACAGCCAGTAATGTCAGTAATCAGCCGCTGAATCTTCTGAACCTCAAGAAAAAAAATCATTCCCTGCCACATAAATCCATTGTACAGATGTATTATTATTCATCTCTTGAGTCAATCACAAGAGAAATTAAATGTGAAAATTATCAAGCCTAAAATTTGAAGATAATCATCATGGTTGGAGGAAAAAAGGCCCCAATATATAAAATGTCAGCGAATGGATTTTGATCTTGAACTTCAGAAGGAGCTTCCCTTACCACACTGATGACTAATTTATCAAACACGTCCTGTTTTATTGACTTTCCTTTTATGGTCTAGTCCAGAGTCGTGTCGGAAAACATGCTGGTGACGCACTGTCTCTGATGACGTTCTTTTAAAATGTACTAATCTTGTCAAGGGGAATTTGTCCAGTAATCTTTTTACAAACTGACAGTATTTGTTCTTCCTCCCTCCTTCATCACTTCATTGTTTTGTGTCTTCCTCCTGCAGAGCCGTGCTGTAAAGCCCTCTATGACTTTGATCCAGAGAACGAAGGTGAGCTGGGATTCCACGAGGGCGACATCATCACCTTGGTCAGTCGAATCGATGAAAACTGGCTGGAGGGGAGCATTCGAGGCAGATCAGGATATTTCCCCAACAACTATGTTGAAGTGGTGGTGCCTCTGCCATGAAAACAGCCAGGAAATAAGAGGGGCAGCAAGATGGAAAGGAAGAACATGGGGAGTGATAGAGGATTATCTCAATAATCACAAGATATCTTTTCTTTATTGTAATTGAAGGGTAAACATCTCAAGACAGGGACCTACTTTTGTATCTAGGAGTTATTTGAGTAAAGAGCTTTTTTTTTATTTTGTCAGATAATATCAAGATTTAAGGGATTTTTAAAAAACAACAAGGACCCAGGAAAGGTTAATCAGAACAATGATGGCTTCATGTTTGGGTGCATTTTCCACATCATGAGTCCTTAAATTCATTCTCTATGCACCTGTGCACTTTGTACACTACACCTCCATCACCGGGACTGATGAAGAAAGACCAGGAGAGCGTGTCATCTGTAACGACACGTCCAGCAGTATGTTCAAACACTAACAAGTGCAACTACTTTACTCGTGACCTATTTTATACTCACAAGAGGACATTTCTTGTTCTATGTACTGTTCATATTAGTACTGCACACATGCATGTATACACATGCTTCCCTGTGAGCACTCTTCCACACTCCCAGTCTCACTCCTGTGCCTTCAGGCTTCAGTACTGTTGTCCACATGGACTAGAGTCAACATGGAGGCAGGGCTGCCTGTCATCGATGTTTGACACTATCCTCCACTGCCATCTGGTGGTACTTGAGATCATTCTGAATCATTGGTTTAAGTGGTACTCTCATGAGGTCTCTTTTATCTCTTAACAAAATCCCTGTTAGGTGGCTTGTCTTATGTTTTAGTGTAGAAGCTGTGAGGCAGTTTAGCTGACATTAACCACGTTTATTCAAGAAAAAATGTTGTTTAAAAGTTTCTTTTTTCTTCAGAGCCAGAGGCGCCCATAAATATGCTTAATTTTTTTATCATCTTTATCACACTTAATCGTGACTAAGTTGTCAATGGTTTGATTTACTTTCAGCACTTTCTCATTGCACTCCACTCTCTTAGTGCTGATGCCAAAGAAAGGCTGCACAAATTCCCAGATCGGACAAACCTGCTGTTTGACATTAAGACTAAATGTTTTCCAGTGCTACAAAATGTTGTATTTCAGAGATTATATGCAAACATCTGGTTTTCCCTTTTTATTTTCTTCATACTTTAAAGATGAAAAGCAGACGTTTGTTCCCATCTCTGTGCAGCCCACAACAATGTAACATGATTCGCCCCCCACCACTAATATTTTGCAGCACCACACCAAAGCCATCAGCTTGCATCCTTCAGCGCCTCTATTTTCTCAGGCTCTATAGATACTGCTGGCAGTGTCACTCACAATGTTTTGTGGGCTTTTACCCCACTGTTTGTCAATGAATTGTCAGCCTGTGATATGTTTTCCACACATGGCAGTGGGGTCAGCTAGGTTTTTGTCCTCTTAACCTCCAGTTTGAAGCATGGAAATTAATCTGATGTGCGATTGCGTGTGTTTGTACCTGCCTCAGTTTTCAGACTGAAACTGTGCTCCAGACCTGACAGAAAATGCAATCTCCAGACTATTGTGTACAGAATTTACTAATAATGAGGAAGGCCTGTGCACAATAGCTGGTTTCAGTTTCAATTAAGCCTATTACAATCTTACTATGAACTTTGAGGGCTGGTGCTGCTCACTCAAATGCCAACTTTCTCCTCTTGTCATGATCCCCTTGTTAGACCGCCCCGCGCCCCACTCATCCCTCGCGTATCTGTTTAAACTGGGAGTGGAACAGACAGCTCTTTTGAGCAGGGAAGGGCGCACAGCAGTGGATTATGCCCTCCCTCCCCCCTCTGGTCTTTATTCACCACCTGCCCCTGTACCCCTGCCCCCTTTCTCATTATCGGCCCCTTCCCAATCCCATGGTGCCTCTGGAGCTCAGTCTCCTGGTCCATCCCCTGGAATAATCTCCTCATTGTTATCGTAGTATGTGCCTCTTAAATGTGTTTTTTGCATGTTATTCATGTTATGTATTAGGGCCAGGGGCTATGTCCGTGCTGGGTAATATCTGTGTGGTTCAGGTGTGGGTTTACATGCCTCATTACACTAAATCAAAGTTTGAGAGGGGGGGTAAAGCAGGGTCAGGGGTTCAGGTTGAGCTATTATGCAGCATGTATAATATTGATGATGAATAATGTCATGGAACAAAAGGGCCAAGATCAATTTTTGCAAGCTGCTGCTGCTGTCACAGCTGAAACAGTTGTCCGAATGCTTGGGCTGACATTTATTACTACACTACGTTCTGTGACGGCTCCTTTAGCATTCTACCTATAAGTGTCTACACTTTGCAATAATGATGAATGAAGTATTACCAGACTTTAAAAGCTTTATTTTAATGTGACCAATGTTAATGGATTTTTCTGTGTTTAAAATGTAATCGCTTTGCATGTGTCTTCGCTGCAGCTTCTGTGTCTTCTGCAATGCCTTATTATTATTTTTTCTGTGTGTAACTGTGACACCGCTGGGAGAATAAAAGTGGGATTATCCTGGATAATCTTTAGGATATGTGGATTACCTCTATACCAAGTGTAATCGTATGTGTACTGTGTATTTGATATTTTTGTAACTGTGTAAAGGGGATGCTGTTTGTTTCTCTTCTTCAAATAAATGTTGAGTAATTTGGCTCCCAGTGTGTCTTTAAAGCTGAATTGATGTTTTTTATATGTATGATTTTGTACATTGATGCAGAAAATATCATGGGGGTGAAGGATTATCTTTTCTGTTTTTTTTACACTGGATCTGATTTAAATCAATGTAATTACATTCTCACATATTCTTTATTATTTTGGAGATTCAATTTTTAAAACCTTCACATCCACACGTCTGCATGATCCCCAGACACAGCCGGCTACACCAGCCAGCTGTTGGATTATTGCCACAGCACTATCTCATCGGGGAAGGCGTGTCACTCCCCCGAATTACTCAGCGCCCCTTTGTCCTCGGTCGGTGCCCAGCCAGCGACACTCATGGCGGCTGCACCCGTCAGGCAGCGCTCCGGGTCGGTGGGACCCCGGGCGCAGCTCCCGCCCTGCTACTACGAAGGATACCTGGAGAAGCGAGGGCCGAAAGAAAAGGTAGGCTCGGCCCGGTGCCGATCAAGTGCCATGTTGTTTCTGATGCATGCTGTGGTCAGTGGCTCACTCTCTCTGTATATAAATATATGTGTGTGTGTGTGTATGCGCCGCACACCGGCTGATCTTCCCATTCCCGGAGAGCTGTCAACTTCCTCGTTGTGTTAGCATGGGCGAGGCGATCCTGTGCGCTGCCGCCGGATTGCTTCACATGGACGATCACAGATTTGCTGTGTTGTTAAAAGTCTGGTCTGCCGAGAGAGTCATGCAACAAATTTATGAACGAATAGCGACGTGTGAAGCGTGGAGACCCGACTGCTGTCAAAACACTGTCATTTCCATCCCATCACTGCCATCACTGGGAGGACTGGAGAGGCTGTGTGCTGCTTATCTGTGACATACATGCAGCATTTCCATCACACTCTGTCTGACAGTCTGATCAATGACCTGCATCACTCATATCTTGCATGCAAAGTTGCATACAGTAAAATTGAGGCTATCCCTCCATAGTTGTGTTTAATGTTGTTTTAATGTGTATATATAAGGTGACAAAGACCGGTGCAGACCCTCCCCCAGGCTCACCCTCCCTCATTAGGCTCATCTTAATGCAATATAGACGTGTAATGTGAGCCCGGCTCAGGTGCAGGGGATTGCACTGATCCATGGCCGCAGACTGACAGCAGCTGTGGTCCACCCCTCTATCCATCTCTCGGGACAGGAAATGTGGAAGTCATTAAAAAAAAAAGGGGCAAATACCCATTAGACAGATGTGTGTGTGTGTGTGTGTGTGTGTGTGTGTGTGTGTGTGTGACAGGCTTCCAGGCGGCTGTGGACCTGTCTGTGCGGGAATTCATTGTTTTTCTTCAATAACGCCAAGGACGCACATGTAAGTTCAAGACCAAGTAGGCCAACAATTTTGGGGGGGAATCACAGTGCGTTGAAACATCCGTGTATGTGTATGTGTGTGTGTGTGTGTGTGTGTTGCAGTACGTGGAGAAGCTGGACCTCGGTGGGTTTGTGTCCCTGAAGGACGACTGCAGCCGGGACAGAAACCTGGAGGCAGCCAGACTCATCCTGCGCATGAAGGATGGAGAGACCAAGCTCACAGTAACGCCCCTCAACAAACACACACACACACACACAAAATTAAAACTTGATGCGTGATTTAAAGGGCTGTTGTCTTTTCCAGGCGCCGAACTTGGAATCAAGGGAGCTGTGGAAAGGGTTCCTCTACTCCGTTATAGATGTAAATATTCACCTTTTGCACACATGCATCCTTTTACCGATCCGTCTCTCTCTTATGCTGTCTTGTAAAAATTCATGTGTCATCACAGCTGAATGTCCCGTCCTGTCTCACGCTGCTGCCCGGCCAGCTCCAGATGCTGAAGGAGGTGGTGGACAAAGAGAGGTCCAGGAGGAGAACCCGCACCCCCACGCGAGCTCCTCCCTCGCCCCTCTCTGTGCCTTTAGTGGGAGAGATCCCACCGTGAGTCCCCCTCCAATGCCTGCTAGTTACAGGATGCACTGCAGCACCTTGAGTGTGTATGTGACTAATAGAGCATCTGTGTGTGTCACGCAGGTGTTTTCGCCCGGTGTCTCGAACAGAAGCTGAAGTCCTCTTGGAGAGGCACCCGGACTGTGGCAACATGTTGCTCCGTCCCGGCAGAGACGGGTGCTCGCTGGCTGTCACGACTCGGCAGGACCTCAACGGGTAAACACCTGCACGAACATCTGCACGGCACAGCTGCACATCTCACAGTCAGACACCACAGTCACCACAAGCTGTTTCTGTTCCTGTCTCTTGCTCCAGGTCGGTGTTCAGACATTACCGCGTGACTCAGAGGGACCAAGGTGGTTACGTCATCGATGTAGAAAACCCTGTGAGTGTGTAAAACTTTGCAGAACAATTGTTGTTATAGATGATTTACACGTTTATTCACAGTTTATAGTGTCGTATCATGGAGGTGTTTTTACAGGAGGTAACGTTTGTCCCTGATACAGATACTTTAATTTATGGTATCTGCTGAAAACGTGTGCCGATCTGATATCAGTGCTGTCCTTCGGCAGATTTATTATCTGTGTGTCATCAGAATCTTTTTAAAGTTGGTCACATGAGGCCAGTGACTGTACTGTCGGTGCTTATTTGAAAGTGTTTCCTTATTCTCTGCTGTTTTCTCAAACTGTAGAGTTCTGCAGCTTTGTATCCCCCTCTGTTTTTAGCGCCTGTCTCTTTAAGGCCGATGTAGTGTGATGTCACAAAGTCACAGAATCAAAGGGGGGACTGCTGACGAGGCGTTTCAGGAGCAGCGTTTCCTGTGGGACAGAGGAGCTGCTGTTGGTCCAACTTTGACCTTTTTGACTTCCAAGATCTTTTTACATGCAAAAGAACCGTTACAACACAGTGAAGGAAAGGGGGGAAAACAACGAAAAAGCAGACTCCTTTAATAGTAGTGTTGCAAATATAAAACCAGAATATTGGATGGATGCATGAACATTATTTGAAGAGGAAATAAAGACCATGAAAATCTTGCGGCGTGTCATAAAGCAGGTTTCCTTTCCCAGATCCCCTGTGCTGACCTTCACGAGGTCATCGACGCTCTGGTGGAGAAGACAGCAGGAACTCTGCAGCCCTTCCTCCTGGAGGAGCCGTACGAGGAGAACATCAGTGAGGAGATGCAGCACAAACATATATTCAGGATCCTTATGTTGACTTCTTATGCTTTTTTTTTTTTTGCAATGAGGCTGAACTCTCTTTGTGTCATCAGCGTACGTCTCGGCCAACGATGAGAACGGAGAGCGGATCCTCCACACGGCCCCCTCCAGCCCCCTGCCAAAGGCCCCCGCCCTGCCTCCAAAACAAGGTTTGTCTCGGCCGCGCAAACCACACGCAGACAGTCCGCACAACAGACCGTGATAATGATCCCTGCTTTCGTTCCGGTGCAGATCGTTGGCCCGGCAGCCCCCTGTCCAGGTCTCCCGCCCCCGACCGCCGTATCCTGACTTCCCCTGTGCCGGCCTCGCCCACCAACCCGATGAGACGCCTCATCCTCTCCCCCTCACCTCTCGCACAGAGTGAGTAGACAATTAATCCTGATTTATTACCAGATATGATTCAACTCAGTGGGCGCGTCCCAACGCTCACACTCGTAGTAATTGCAATTAGTCAGCACGAGGGAGCGATAAGCAGGTGAAGGGTTTTTCTTTTCTTAGAAGAGCTCACAGGGACACTCTTGATTAAAAAGGAGGACATAGCTTCACCTCACTCACGCAAATACTAAATACTACACATGGCACGATCAAGAACAGATGATTTGTTAGAACCAATATATCAAATTAACCATCAGATGACCCTAAAAAACAACACACTGGTTGCTTGGCTGAGGGTGGTGACAACCTTTAACACAGGATCTTGTAATATTATATTATTCTCAGCAGTCCCATCAAGAGGAGCAGATTTATAATAATATTATGTGATTTGTGGAGACTCTGCCACAACTTTGTAGACCAGAATAGCCGCACTGAATCCAACATCCAACTTCTGAAACAACTGGAACGATGTCAACGGCTGTGACAAATTGTTGGCTTCGCTTGGCTCTGAAGTGCACATCAGCTGTGGGTTAAGTGGTGTTTTTCTGACTTGTCTACCACTTGCTCTGAACAAACACACACTCAAGCTCGAGACAGTAAGCGTTGTTAACTGAGATCGACCTTGACCCAGCGTGTTTCTTCTGACTCTCCACAGCACTCAACGAGGAGCTCAAAGTGAAGCTGGAGAAGAGACGAGCCAGCCAGGAGTGACCTGCTCGCGAAAGGAGCGACCTCCTGTCACAGCACGCTCGATCTTCAGTGCCAAACCCCGTCTCACCGCAGCTATGTACTCATCTTGTGCCTTCTAGGTGGAAGACAAGGGACTACAGATACCGCCACTTTCTCAAAGGGAGATACAAAATGCTCTTAGTCTGACTGTTTTTGGTCTTTGCCACATGGCTGGTAAACACTGGATTTGGGTCATAAAACCACATTAAATGCTGCCTGCCTCGGTTGGGGGCGACACTCCACCAGTGCTTTGTCTACTCGCATAACGCTGTTTACAAACTGACTGGGCAGAAAAAAAAAAATAGGGACACAAGAAATCATTTTCCTTCAGCATAAAGTCCAACACTGAATCCATATGACAGATCTTTGTGCCGGACCACCAGCTGAGCCTTGATGTTTACCGTCTGAAGCCCCTGAAGCTGCTGATGAAACTGCTGCAACACTGGAGACTGAGAACAAACAAACACAGACTCGCAAGATTAACACTGGAACAACAAACCCTGACCTGAGACCTCAGATACTTTATCAGCTCTGAAAGTGAAAAAAAAAGCTCGACGTGAGCTTGAACATGAGACAGAAATCGTCTGACACTGAAAACATGCACAATCTCTGCCTGCTGCTCCCGAGTGCTGTTTTGTGATTGATAAGCAACTCTGTGATGTGTCGTTGATTCTTTGACACCGTTGTGACTCCTGTAGGACTCGACTTTAACTGTACTGTCGGTGCTTATTTGAAAGTGTTTCCTTATTCTCTGCTGTTGTGTTCGTGTCGGTGCTATGACTCACCAGTGCTCAGACCTTCCTGGAAACTCCAGGTGATTTTCAGTTCCTCTTCGAGAAAAACCAATCGGCCGTGTTGGTATGTGAGGGCTGCCCTCTGGTGAAGCGCCTGTCGTCTGAAGGGGCAGAACATTTGCAGCACACCGTCTTCGTGGGCGTTCACTTGGCAAAGTGCATCTTTTATGATGCAGGTGAAACCGAAAGACTTTTGTCTTTATCACAGTATTACACCACGCCCTACCTCTAATGACAAAATTATAATTTATTACAGATCTCAAGGTGTTTAAACACGAAACAAGTATTTCTGGACGGGGAACTCATGTATGTGACATTTCTGTCAGCTGGCCAGTTCTTACAGATGTGACGTGTCTGAGTACTAGTGGCAAACTGTGATCAAGTGTCTTCTTACAATGAACGGTTTCTTGTATGTTTGTACATGACGTGTTGTGTCTACTCGATCAATATCAAAGAATAGTGTTTGTTAGATAATGAGGGCATTAAATTGTTTTGCATGGATGTGATTTGTCCTTGTTGTGAGTTGATAGCTTGTGCTTTTCTCGAAAGTGCTCCGCTTTTTTTTTGAGTGTCGGGATCCGGTCATTGATTGATTATTGATGAGGTTGAATGAGGAAGTTAGATAGTGTTAGATTTTATCAGTAATAGGTTTATAATTGTTAGAGAGGATGCCAGACAATCTGTCCTGTCTTTCAAGATGATAATCAAGTGTTGTTAATGACGTTGACCATGGAAAGATAGAAGAAAAGAGAAAATACGTTATGGTTTACAAATGTCGAAGTGTTTTTGTTAACAGTTTAACTTGGTGGTCAGTGTGTTTTCAATCACCGTCAATGATCTCACACACCTCAGTAAATACTTTAATGAGAAAAATGAGATAAATAAGGTAATTTCATTATTTTAATTCAATTCTGCATCAATTAAAAGTGTTTTTTCAAAATATGATTGTCTTCCCTCGACTAATTAATGGAAACTATCCAATTTTGGGAATTAGGTACCAATGAATCTAAAGAAATAGGGGGCAGCATATCACTAGAGGACCTGCTAACTGCTGCTAACTGCAGCTGCAGGGGGGATGTTGGTGTATGATCGGCCCTATATATAAATCAGATATCAATATGTCTGCCGGTATTGTTGTATACATGAAATATATACACAAACACACCTTTGTGCAACACTAGTGACAAAGATATCTATGTAACTGATGCAGGATATATTACAGTTTAACAGTTAAATTTATTGTCCAAAACCACATCAATGCACTGAAACAATAAACTTCAATAAGCATCTTTTTCGGCATTATGTTCTGTAAAAAAAAAAAAAGTCATACTAGCACAATTTGGACAACAAATACGCTGATACTGATATATCTGATCAGTCAATAATATCACTGATACATCAGTCAGGCTCTAACATAGATTGAATGTGCATTTTGTACAAATAGAGGGCAGCATATCACCAGAGTAACCGCTAACTGCTTGTCACTGTAACTATAGAGAGAATATAAGTCCTATAAGAAACACACACAGCAATGAAGCGGGAGTCCTGCCACCCTGCCACTCTCAGCAGCGGCATCTCGAAAGATTGTAGATGAATCAAATTTTGTCAACCATTTTAATTAATTTTCACTAAAATTCTTAAATATTGCACCTTTAAAAGCAAACAAAAAAACCACTAAATGTTTCAGTAATGTAAACTGGAGGGACCCAAGACAGGTTAACATCTATGTCATTTAATTTCATTTAATTTAATTCAACAACTTTTTGCTGATATTTTAATTTTAATAGTTGGTAATGTTGAAGAGGCAGTTTTTTTGTTGCTGTTATTGTATTTTTGCTGCACACTGAGCCATGAAACTGTGGACAAAATAACAGAAACACACAGAAAATTGCTGTAAAAGCATAATTAGTTAAAAAGTTAAACATTATAATCAAGTGCAGGTGCAACATGAATATAAACTGATGCGATGACAGCATGAGAACAATTGAAACGTTCATACAAAGCAGGGCAACTCCCACAAACACAGCGCTGGGTAACATTACTCCATCACTGCTGTTTCAACATGTTGCTTAAAGTTTGAAAAAAAAAAAAAAATCCCATGATCACCCTGCAGCTGCTTTTATAATCCACCTTATCCTGAATCAGCTGAGCTCATCTCAGACGTATAAACATGTATGAGAACAATGGAACCTGAATCGGATCACAGATCAGCTCCTCCCGGATCCTCCACGGCAGTTTGAAAAAAAAAAAAAAAAAAAAAAAAA
>CAEMYA010000024.1:19691007-19735891 GCA_903131615.1 Diplodus sargus | reverse complement strand
AACAGCCTCTGAGCTGCTGGAGGAGAGTTTTCTATTTGGAATTTCTTGTTTTTTTGTGTGTGTTTTTTTTGTCCCAACCGTTGGACCTGGAACGTCTCGCGCGGACAAGCCTTGAAGGAAGTTGTAAGTTAAGCTAGCGCGAATCAAAGTTTGATGTGAGCAGACGGGCGGTAGCTGAGTGCGAGGGGGCGGTTCACCACCACTGTTAGTCGGTTAATAATACTATGAGTTAGCTTTACGAACAACATGTTTATTAATGGAGAATTAGTGGTTTAAGAAATCGCGCTTAAAACAGGTGTTCGGAGTGTTTTAATGGAAGTCTCCGCCGGTTTGGGCGTGTCGGCGAGCAGGTAGGTGATTAACGTCTGACGGTTAACGTGCACTTTGCTAGTAACGTTACGTGTATTCGGGGGAATATGGTGGTTAAAAGCTTAATTAAATGCAGTAGAAATAACTTAAATTGAGCACATTCTCGTTTGAATTAACTGAAACAACCAACAAGCTTGCTCTCAAATTGCTCCAAGCTGAATTATTAATCAACTCGACTGATTTCAGACCAGATTTAACGCTTCTGCGCACTTGCAGTTAATGTGTTTTAATGTGCTTTAAGTGCTTAATGTGTTTTTGTGGTAAATCGTCCTCATGTGTGTTGTGTTTTCATACGCCATCAACCTGCCGGGGACAGCTGTCACGGTCCGGAGGAGCGGTTGTCTTATTTTACTTGTGTGTGCTTATGTGTTGTGTTTTTGTTTGTTTTTGTTTTAATGCCATCGAGCTGCCAGGAACTGCAGCTGAAAATTAGCCCCTGTGGCTAAATCTGGCACATTCACAACATAGATTTTGGTGCTCGAGTTAATTAATGTGTATTGTCCCTTCCCAACAAAGAAGTATGCAATCCGAGGTGCACTGTGACTGTGTGTGTGTGTGTGTGTGTGTGCAGATGAGTGTTGAGTGAAGACTGGTTTGGGCCCCAGGGACAAGTATGTGAGACATGTTATCAGAGCTGCATTCTCTGACATGCCGCAGCCCATCAGGAGCCCTCAGCACACCTCTCTTGGGCAAGTGCAGTACACACCCACTGTGCACATTGTGGAGCGTATCACAGAAAAACAACAGCTGTTAACTGCTACAGCAGGGTGTTTAGGTGAAGAGCAAGCCCAGGCTGATAGTCGCTGCGGTGTTAGAAGTGGTAATTGTGAGTCAAACCACCGCGTTTCCTGCTTTTGCAACAGAGCTGCTGTAAGAGCCGCTCTCTCATCTGCACCAGTTTTTGGCACTGGGTGCGGATCTCTCATTGTGTGCTTGTGTTTGGTGCTGCAGGAGAGCTGAAGTTGACATCCCTGCACCCCGCTGAATGCCTTTCATGGCCCTGCATTAACATCACTATGGCACTGACAGAATTACTGCCGCGCTGACTTTAGCTCACTCTAGCCTTTTCTGGCCGTTCCTCGACTCCTTTTCTTTGTTTTTCGCGCTTTGTTTTTAACGTTTCTCCGGACACATCACACATGTTCTTTTTTGTCGTTTTCTTTTGTTTTGTTTTTGATTTTTCTATACATATTTGAAGCTACTATTCCGTAAGGTCTCACGTCTGGTGAATTGATTGTGATATCCATACAACCTTGTCTCTTTCAGCCCTCCTTGGCTTTGTTTCTTTGGACTGTGCCATCCATCTCATCATGGACAGCCTGCTGAGCGGGGCCAGTAAAGGGGCCAGTGCTCTTCAGTCAGCCCAGACCTCGTCACGTCATAGATGCCACTTGCTGTCTCTGTTCCTGTATGACTGACTGTTTCAGAAACAATAAAGCTTAAATTCCTCTTGAATTGCCTGAACAAAAGAGCCATGCATCCGGTGCTGTCCCTCGCTGTCTTTTGGCTGCTGCCCCTGGCCTTGACGCTGGAACAAGACTCACCGCTCGACTGCCGCCCCCGTAGATCCGTGCCCTATCAGAGTGAGTGTTTCTATCTGTCTTGTTTCGCCACGAGTTGCTGGCTTATATGATTTAAATTTTGCCTGACTTATTGGGAAACGGGGTTTAATCACTGGTGGTTGCTGAGTTCATCCCATATTCTGTCTCCAGGTGACAACGCTCAGAGGTTTCATGAGGAGGGAGTGTTCAACTACTCCACCATGCTTTTGAGAGAAGATCTGGACCTGCTTGTGCTCGGTGCCAGGGAGGCAGTGTACGCACTTGAGCTGAAAGACATCTCGAAGAAACGCACTTCAGTAAGAACACCTTTGTTAACACTGCAGTTAAGGCCAGTCCCACTTTGGAACAGCGCCCATTAATGGTTGGGCTCAGTCTGCTTACATTTCTTATCAGAGTTTTCATGACCTAGGGGTAAGAACATTTTAAGAACAGACTTGTGTAACATGCCAGGCGATCTACCCACAATAGAGCCTTACAGGCAGCACTTGCCATGAGAAAACTGTTGTGGAGTAAGTCCTGCCTGGGAGACAAACATGCTTTATGACAATGTACACTGTTACTGCAGAATCACTCAACACATACTGAAAAACAACCAGCGTTACTGAAAGTTATTCATGAGTTATACCTAATTAAGTTACATTTGCAACTGTGCTCAATTTGAACCTTTACTTTACTTTCAAACTTTTGTTTAATGTCAAAGATATGAGTCATTTGGAACATCCCTAGTGAGTGCCGTATATCACATGACGTCCCTGTCTTTCTCTCGACACGTTCAGCTGTCAAATAAAGGCATGAAAGATGCCACAGAGTGTATTTGTCCGTTTCTACAACAGGAAACATTCAAATGTTTCTAAACTTTATGACAAATTGTTTTTTTGCTCTTTTAGGTTAAATGGGAAGTGACCTCAAAGCAAAAAGATGATTGTAGAAACAAAGGGAAAGATCCTGAGGTGGGTCCCTTTTCAGCTTTTTCCTTTTAAAAATGTTGCATGTTGAGCAGATGTAGTCATTGCTTTTGAAATGCGTTTATAGATGGACTGTAAGAACTATATCAGGATCCTGCACAGGACGGAGGACGACAGGATGTATGTGTGTGGAACCAACGCTTTTGATCCGGAGTGTGATTATATGGTGAGAAAAATTCTAGAGCTGCTTATCTTCATTCATATTCCACACTGAATAAATTGATACAGTGTATGTAGAATGATTCAAAGATGTTGGTCTGTGCAGTCCTTTGCAGATGGAACGCTGACTCTTGAGAACAAAAGAGAGGATGGCAAAGGGAAGTGTCCATTTGATCCTTTCCAGAGATACGCCTCCATCATGTTCGGTAAGGAGCGGTTACAGAACAGATAAGAGAGTGAGGACGATCGCTTTAAGTAGCTGAATGTTTTCATTTGTATCTCCGTGTCTGCTGTCGTGTCTTCCCAGAAAACAGCCTGTACTCAGCCACTTCAATGAACTTCCTGGGCTCTGAACCTATCCTGATGCGCAGCGGTCCTTCCTCCATACGTACCGAGTTCAAGAGCTCCTGGCTTCATGGTAAGATGTGATAGTGTGTAATCTGTTTGTTGCACAGTGCTAAGTTCACATTAATGTTTCACTTTGACGGTAGCTGACATAAAATTGATGTGTCTTCTTTTTATGTCAGAGCCCAACTTTGTTTCCATGGCTCAGATGCCAGAGGGCATGACGAGCGCCACAGGAGATGATGACAAGATTTACCTGTTCTTTAGTGAAACCGCTGTGGAGTGCGACTGCTACAACAAGCTGGTGGTCTCCCGTGTGGCCCGCGTCTGCAAGGTGAATGAGTTTATTGCAAATAACAATGACATATAAATGGCACTTCCTCAATTACTGCAGGTTCGTTCAGCCCTTTCCTTTGCTTGATTGTGCATCCCGTATGTCTTTTATGTTTTTCCACTTGACATTGTGGCATGATGGTGTCTTTCCGTGCCCGAAGGGGGATCTGGGAGGTCAGAGGACCTTGCAGAAGAAATGGACATCCTTCCTGAAGGCAAGAATGGACTGCCCAGTCCTGGAGTCTCAGCTGCCGTACATTATCCAGGATACGTACCGCTGGTGTGACCCCCAGAAGGACTGGAAGGACTGCTTGTTCTACGCTGTCTTCACACCACAGTCGTACGTTTGAATTAAAAAACGTTTGCGTTAGAGGCAGGAGGGCCTTGTTCTCTTTAATTGTCTCTGGCACGCCACTTGGCTCATTTTCTGTGTGTGTGTTTCAGGGACACATCAGACCTGTCTGCAGTGTGTGCGTATAGTGTGTCCGACATCAGCAAAGTGTTTGCGGAGGGAAAGTACAAGACACCCGTCACCGTAGAAACCTCTTTTGTTAAGTGGGTGATGTATAGCGGAGACGTCCCCGTCCCTCGGCCCGGAGCTGTGAGTGTGCCCTCTAGTCAACGTGTGTGTGTGTGTGTGTGTGTGTGTGTGTGTTAGAAACAAAGACAAAACTCAAAAGGCAACTCTTTTTTTTTAACGAGTGGCCCAGCAGGAAGCTGATTCCTTTTGTCTGCTGACTCTGTTGTTTCTATCTTTTCTCTGTCCTCCCCCGCCAGTGTATAGACGATAAGGCTCGTAGCGAGGGCATAACTGAGACCCTGGGCCTCCCAGATCGGACCCTTCAATTTATCAAGGATAGGCCCCTCATGGACCAAGTCATCCAGCCAGTAAAAGAGAAGCCTCTACTAGTGCGGAGGGGACCTACATTCACACGTATTGTAGTCAACCAAGTGCAGGGAACAGATGGAGAGAAGTACAACGTGATGTTCGTCGGCACAGGTGTGTTTTGTCAGGGTTGCATTCTGTTTGTGTCACACTGATGCTTTTGCTAACCAGACAACATCAGTGGTTAGCATTACGCCGCAAGTGTCTGCGCTCAAATATTACATGTACTCTATTTTTGTACCAAAAGAGGAAGGCACACTGCTGAAGGCTGTAAACTACGATGGAGAAATGTTCATCATCGAGGAAGTTCAACTCTTCCAGGATAAAGAGCCGATCAAGATTCTTAAATTCTCTAATGTCACGGTAGGTAAAACTCGAGCGTATCTATGTTCACTATATATGAGGGTGAAGCCCACATGAGTGTCATTGCTCTGTTTGTGTTTGGTGTACAGGGTCAGCTCTACGCAGGCTCAGACTCTGGAGCAGCGCAGATACCACTAGCCACCTGTGAGAGGTCGTCGTCCTGTACAGACTGTGTGCTAGCCAGAGACCCGTACTGTGGCTGGGACAAAGTTGCTGGGAAATGTACTCTTCTCTCCAGTTCCCAAGGGTAGGCAACTGTCCTGGCATGTAGAGCATAACATTATATTTGTTGTATCCAAACTTCAATTATTGTATCTACTGCTTTAGAGAACTGATCCAAAGTGTGAAAGACGGAGATGCTGCTCTCTGCCCGGATGCTGGTGAGTTAATGCACACCGTTTGTACTTCATACTTCAAAGAACCACAGTTGAGGTTCATTGTAGTTTGTTAGATGAAAATGCATGTGATGCTCCTCTGTTTTGTCCTCAGATCCTGTCAAGCCCCTGAACAGGTCCATCTGGCCTATGGGAAACCTAAAGCTCGACTGTCCTCCGCCTTCCAACATGGCAAAAACCACCTGGGAGCGGGACGGCCGCAAACTGACCCCTGCTGATCGCCTTCAGTTTCTCCAAGATGGACTTCTGATCCTCAACGCCTCACACTCCGACGCTGGACAATACCGCTGCCTGTCAGTGGAGCACTCCAAAACTAACAAGCACACGACCACTGTGGTGGAGTACCAGATTAGTATAGGTCCAACAGGCTCTGACGATGGGAGAGCGATTCTTCCCCAGGCTCAGACAGACGGTCCCTCTGTGGCTGGACTGCAGGCTGCGATAGGACTCCTTGTTGTTTCTCTTCTTGCCCTTTTGACCTGGAACTTTTACAAAGGCCACCTACCACTGCCCTGGAACTGTGGAAAGAAGAAGGGAGAACAATCCCTTGACCAGGAGGGTCCGAACTCTCATGTGACCTACCAACAAGCACAGAGTACTGCACAGGCAGAGAACAAGCCCCTGGTGGCGGAAAGAGACAATGGCACCAGTAACAACAACCACAGCGGAGGGGAGGCGGCAGTCGCTGCTGCAGAGGAGGAGAACAATGCCCCAGATGTTAGTCTTCCATCTCTGCAGTTTATTGATGATGAATCAGAGACTTAAAAAAAGACTATCCCATTACTATTAACAGTTTCCCATTCAGTGCAGTTGAAATGTGAACAATGAAAGGGAAATGTCCCAAACCTCCTGTTTCGAGCCAGAACTACTGGATTCATGGGTTCAGATTAATATTTGAGTTGAAATCTCAACAGCGTTTACAAAATGTGGTTGAAACTTTGTTTTGAAAACTGTTGAACACACCAAAAGATTCTGATGGGTTTTGTTCTGTATGAGAGACACTTGAACTCCGGCACCACTTCTTCGTTTGAGTACAACTGGTTGTACATATAAAAGTGTATTTTAGTTAAGGGGTGCATGATATGTTCGGCTGATGGTGGGAAATGTATGTTGTCAGCCGTTAAACTGCCCCAGTGAATTTATAGCTGTTAAATAGAGGTGATAAAACAAAGCCAAACATCTTTGATTAATGAGACAAGTGCCTGTACTCAGGTAGAGCTGCGCAGAGGAGACTTAAAGCACGAACATGTTGTCACATGGACCTTTTTTCAGCTTCAGAGAATGAGAATATGATTGTGCAATACGTGTTGTGAGCTGTGGAATATTAAATCATCCATCTTCGCGCATTAGATCTCAGCCCATCTTCCCCTCAGGTGTGCATAAACTCAAGGTGATGAATTTCTTTTAAAATCCAGAATTTAATAATTGTTTATCAGAATGAGCTGTAAAAATCCATATGGTGCATCCTTATTTTTGATTGTTTCTACTAATTGTCTTAAATCTCATTTTAGATCGGAGTATCTTGTTAAGACTGGTGTGATTTCACAAGGAATGTACAGTAACTGAAATTGAGCCATTTCACTTCTAACCACTAGCTTTTGCTGTATTAAACCTCGTCTACCTGACTGCTGTGTTGTTCCAGCGGAGCCACATAGCTAACAGGATTTACCACTTTTCTGCAAGACTGGACTAGCAGAGAACGTAATGTACATAGCTGCAGATTTGAATCATGTCTTTGTATGACTGTTCCATTTGTAAACTACAGTCCCTCTCTGCTGACTGACGAGTATTAAATGTCAATGTCTGAATTCTGTATCTCAAAGTACATGTTTTACATTGGAGTTCGCATCGGAAACAACAAGTGGCAGCTTACAACGATTAAAAAGTGGGGAAAAAATCTTTAATGTGTCATTTTCAGACATTACAATTAACTGTTTCAGCCAACAGTACAGAGTCATTGGGAGGTTTAACAAACTGCTTCTTGGTATGAGAGCAGCTAAACAAAAGTACAACAAACCACACTGACTGTACAGCCGATAGAATATACAGTGACTGCGCTCTTGGTCCATCTTGTAATATGGCCTCTATCTCCTGTAGCGGTACCTCTTGAAGTGGAACCACAGCTGGAAGATCCCGTTAGCGAACTGACAGCGGAAGCCGTGTCGGTGCGAGTACTCCCACTCCCTGTTCACGATCTTGAAGGCAATGTCCTCATATGGAGGACCTGCGTGGAACCTTAAAATCCCAAAGTCCTTGTTGTCGGGACTGGGCTCGAGGAAGTACTGCGGCGTTGAGCGCTTGTCGATCAGGTCCGGGTAGAAGATGTTGAACTTGTAACCCTGCACGATCTTGGGCGGAGGGTTGTCGAAGTCATAATGCGTCTGGTTGTATTTGTTCCACTCGAAGCCCGTGTGGACCCTGTTGAAGAAGCGGGGTTTCCTGGGACGGTATTTGTCCGCCCACAGGTACATCTTCCCTGTGACGGGGAACTCCACGCTGAACTGGGCCTCGTCGGTGCCCATGCCCTCTCTGGCGCGACGTATGAAGGCGTCTTCGGCACTCTCGTTGGCGTCGCCTGATACAAAAAGGCAAAGAAGCGACAGTGAGCGACTTGGGGAGAAATATAAATCACACATTTGTACATCAAAGATTGTTTAATCCGTCTCGTACCGGTGACTTGCAGCTGTCGCCGCGCTAACTGCAGCCTGTGGCTGTCCTCTTCCGGCGTGATCGTGTGCGAGTCCAGCGGCAGCTCGGAGGACGTGAGCAGCGACGGGCTGTAGCGACCGGAGTCGTACTCCGCCTGGCTCTGCTGGATCAAGTCCTCCTCCGTCAGCACCGCCTCCACCACCTCGCCCTTCTCCTCCTCATCCTTGTCGCCCTTTTCTGCTCCGTCCTCATCTTGGTTTCCTGCTCTGGATGTTGAAGGTTCGGCGTCGTCTTCATCATCTTCCGTTTCTCTGCTCTTGTGTCTTGATGAGGACTCCTCTGTGGTCGACGTACCGGGCTGCTCTTCTCTCTCCCTGGTGTTAAAAAAAAAGGAAGTATTTTACACATATGAGTCACTAATGCACATCTCTGCAGAAGTGAGAACTGATAGTGTGAAGTGAAAGTTGAACCTCAGGTTAATGCCACTAACAATATGCACACTGAGAGACTGAGCCAAGATTTTCAGGATGTGTGTGGTTTCTAGGTAACTTACACTTCTTCATCACTCCTCGGCTCCTCTTTGATGATGGGGAACAAAGGTTCACTTTCCACCCCCTGTTCCTGTTTCAGCTTGAACAGCTTCTGGCGCAACACGTCCTGGTGTCGCTCTCTCAACCTGAGACAGAAAATTGTGGTTTTACACACAGACACACACACACACATTTCAAACATCTATCCAGACATATCACAGTCAATCTGTCTACGTTTTACTCTAGACATTTTTGGAACATGCATATAAATCAGGCATGTAAATTCCTACAGGAACGTTCGTACCTTGCTCTGGCCATGTAGACTCTGACTTGCTGCAGCAGACTCTCCCAGTAACCGATATCGAGGTTGGACCCTCCGGCCCGAATCTTGGTCTCGATGTTCAGATGCAGCGCCTGCAGCTGGCTGTACGTCTTCCCTTTGAACACCGTCTGCACATCTATACTCACAGCTGTGTTGATGCCCTCACGACGATCACCTGTGAATCAAAAAGATTGCATTGAATGTGGAGGGGAATAAATGTGGTTGAGTGCTGCTTCCTGCTGCACACACATTTGTCATTCACAAAGGCAAAAACAAAAGGAACCCAAGTCTTGAACTGAAGAATTACGTACCTGGTCCTTTTCCAGAAGCCTCCAGCTTCCTCAGTTTGCTGATCTCGTCCTCTGTGATGGTCGTCATGTCTCTCCAGAAGTCCACGTTCTTCCCCTGCTCCAGCTCCATGTACACCTGCCAGCACAACAACACCCCATTCAGTTAATAATTACAGATCAGTTTGAGGACAATAGATGTGAAGCACGTGGCCTCAGCCATGTTTGGGGTCAATCTGCACTAGATTATAAAGATTTGATGCAACATCAACAGATATTATTCGAAAGGTTTCACATTCACAAATTGAACCTAGCAGAGTGTGCAATCTTAATATTTTGGGACTTGGCGCCCCTCTGTGGCGACACTGTACCAATTGTCAGTGGGATTTGTCAATTTTCTCTACAAGTAAGAACATGAATGTTGCTCTGATCACATAAATATTCTACATGGTCGAAATGTGCTACATGGTAAATATTCTTTCAAATCTGCATTACAAAACGTGCAGGTCATTTCAGCAGGTGGTCCATTTGCTGACAAAGTGATAGAATACTAATCACAAAATCAAGATTGTAAATTTGAACATTAACATGTTTAGTGTGAGTTCACAGTTACTGAAATATATCAAGAGTTAAAACAAGGCTGCAGTTTTTTTAAGCTCTTCTAACTTGTTATTGCATTTTGAGCTACAACAATTAAATCAGTCGATAAACTGCGAGTCCACTGTCAAATATTTGCTGGTTAAATGTCGGAAACGGCTGCTTTTCATTTATGATAATAAGTTTGCTTAATCAAGAATGAAAACAATAGGAAGCTGCATCCCTAATTACACGACTACATCCTGTAAGCACACCTTAATGTCCTCCAGCAGGTCATCCATGTCGGTGACTGTCAGCCCGTTGAGAAAGGTGTAAGGCTCGTGCATCTCCACAGCGAGATCGTCGTCCTCTGCGCTGATGTACTTCGCCAGCAGGTCGATGGGTTTAGCACGACCATCACGGATTCTGATCTTGGACCTGGACACACAGCACAGTATTGTCAGACAGCTGCAGGAGCAGATCTTTACTGGAATTGCAGAAACCAAATGAATCCTCGTCTTTGACATGAAGAAGAGGAGGCTGCTGATGCACACACTCACCTGAGTTTGGCCTGGTGCAGGTGGAAGTTGTCTTCCTGCTCAGCCCAGGTCTTGAAATGCTCGGCCTCCTTCTCCCTCTGCAGCATCTCCAGCTCCGTCTCTCTCATGGCCTTCTCTCGCTCCCTCTCCAGGCGCAGCTGTTTCACCTTGACACACAACGTTGATGTGATGAATGAAAGGTTGCGACTCAAAACAACTCAATGTTATACTTAAGGCATAATAATTCATACCTTCTGCAGCTCTCTGCGGTTCTCCTCCTGGATTAACTTGTTCCGCTCTTTTAGGTCTTTTTCTCCAAGATGGCCGATGCCTTTCACATCCAATGCCTGAAAATGCAAAAACACGAGTCTAAGATGAGTTACAACATTCAAAGCCAGTTTACGGGACTACAAAACACATTTTGGAGAAGCTTGACTGTTGCTCTCCGACTCACCTTCTGCCATTTGAACGTGCCCAATAAGTTGTTGTCACCGAAGGGATTGTCAGCGTTGGTGTAGCCCATGTACTCCTCACTCCATCCCATTTTCTCTCTCCTTTTCTTCTCCTTTGCTTCCTTCTTTGCGAGTCTTCTGGCTCTCTTCTCCTCAGGTGTCTCCAGAGCTTTCAACATCTCCTTCTGTTTTTTCTTGTCCTCCTTTTCTTTGGCTACGCGGACCTCACGGCCAGACCCCGAGCTGTCAGACGACTCCGGTGAACTGGAGCGACGCCTCCCTCTGTCTCTGATGGCGCTCTCTCTGCCTCTGACGCTCCTCCCGTCCTCCCGGTCTCTGACGGCGCTCTCTCTGCCTCTAGCACTCCTCCCTTCCTCCCTGTCCTCGCTCCTCTTCCTCTGCTCACGGCTTTTGTCTCCTTTTCTGTCCCTGTCCCTGCTGTTGCTCTTCCGCCTCTCTCCGTCTCTGTCCCTCTTCTGCCTGTCTCTGTCAGGACTTCTCTGCCTCCTCCTTTCTCTGTCGCTACTTCCATCGCGGGAGTCAGAGCTGTGCTGGGACCGTCCCCTTCTCCCCTCTCGAGATTTTCCAGCCCGGTTCTCCGTTTCCTTTCCCCTCCTCCTCACTCTGGAATCATCCGAATCAGAGCTGAGACAGACAAAGATCGTCAGAGACACAATTTACTACATTTTTGGATCAACTACAACTATCCTCCGATCCTGCAAAAGGATTATATAAATGTTAAAGCATCATTATGAAAAAATTGGCCTATTGTGTGATCTGGCACCTTCCACAGTAACTAAGTCAGACGCTATGTAGGTGCTAAAAATCTGATTCAGAATGAGAAAAACTGCTGGTTGTGCAGTCTGACTGCAGCAGGAAGGAAGGACCTGCTATAAATTATAAACAAACATATCATATTATATTAGAACAATGTCACGTGTTGAAGTAAACGTGTGTAATGCTGTGATCGTCCCCTCTCACTGAACTTACATAGTGCAGAAACAAGTGATGGAGACAGCGACACCATTCAGCTCTTACAAGACACCTGTACCGTCAACAGGAAGTTGATATTTTCAAGTTTAAAAAAAAAAAAGTGACATAATTCTGTTTTTACTAACACAAACTCGCAGTTGCCGATTTAACAGTGGGACACATGGGCTCAGTTTTATTTTGATCGTCACGTAGAAAGTTCAGCTCGTTGTTGTAACGTCTTATTCAGCTACTCGTCATACAGGCGACGTAAAACTTACAGACAACGTAAAGCGTTAAACAACAACCAGCTCCAATCAGCCAGTAAAGAAAGTTACCTTGATGATCGACCTCTCGCACTGCTCCCGGGTCGCTGTGGTCCTCGCCTCCTGTCGCCCTCCGAGCCGCTCCTGGAACCTGGACGGTCCCTGTGCTGAGGCCGACTAGGGCCAGGAGAGCCATCGCTGGAGTCCCTGCTGCCAGACCGTCCCCGTCCGCGGGCGGGTCTTCTCTTGTCCGCAGACCGACTGCGGCCTCTCCTCTCCTCCGGGGAACGAGACCTGCTCACTCTGGACTTGTTCTGCCGATCCCGACTTCGACTTCTGGACTTGGAGCGGGTCCGTCGTCGTGATTTCGAACCCATCACGAACTTTCTGTCGTTGCAGGGGTCCGAAGTGCCCTCTGTCGCGTAAATAAGACGTAACAAAGAAAACCGTTAGCCGTCTTCACAGTGTAAAATTAATTTTAAAAACATTAATTAATTACATTAAAATCAATATCAGCCTGAAACACGCACCCTCGTCAAAACCAGTGCGTTACCGTGTCGAGTTTTAATTAACTAATCGTTCAGGCAGAAGACAGGCAAGTTGAAGGGCTTTTTAAAAAATGGCGCACATTGTAAACGTCACGAGCACATATCGAGAAAAAAATAAAGTACAAATAAATTCCCTTCGTTCAACCGCAGTTCTAATGGGACAAATCACCATCTCAATTAAATTAACGTCATAAATATGTGTCGCTGAGTTCAAACACGTTGAGAATGAAAATAGGTCACGGCTGCTCCTCAGAAACACAAACAACATTCGTGTTTTCGTGACGTCACACAACTGACGAATGTAGTCGCCTTAATTCCGTCTTGAACAAAATATTAAGAAAATACCGGACAAAACTTAACACACTGGCCTTGATAGTTGTTTGTACGTGCAACCAAGTAACTGTGTCGGTTATTGTGTGGCGTCATGTTTGCTATGAAGGTTTAAAATAACGTTTACAGGAGGAAACTGGACTACAAATCCCAGGCGACACCGGGCGCCATCGCCTGTGTTGAGGGGAGAGGGGACTCCTTTTGACAACATTCTTCTCAACCCAGGCTGCTGTTAGGGCGATATCTACCACATTTCTGACTATTATCGTTAGAGTTTCTGTTTGCTAGCATTTCAAATGAATAGCTGAGTTTTCTTTTCCAATCTGACTCTCGTATGGACGTAGAAAGTATTACGTGCCGCGGTAAACTCGGCTTCGGCTGGTCGGGAAGGTAGAGCTTGTTAGCTAGCTTACTTTAGCCAGCAGCTACCAGTAGATTACGGGTTATATCCGCGGCTGCCCTGCCAGGTAGATCAACTAAAGCCCGAGGTGCTGCTCAGCCACTATGGTTCGGTGTGTTCGCCAGGTTCTGAGCACTGACATCGGTTCATAATCCTTCACATTTGGGAGACAAATCAACGCAACCTTTGTTTGGTTTGTGCGCAGCCTGGCTGGTTTGGCCTGTTTCATTGTCTCCGAGCATCGAAAACACTCAAGTTGATTTTTTTTTTTTCGGTGTCAGTTGGGTGTTTGGCTAGTTAGTCACCTGTCGGCTCCAGGTAATCTTTTGAAAGCGAACCCGGTCCAGTAATGGCGCAGCACGACCACTCTCATGTCGCCAGCTCACAGAAGGCTCTCATGTTGGAGATGAAGAGCCTCCAGGAGCAGCCAGTCGAGGGCTTCAAGATAACACTGGTGGACGAGGCTGACATGTACAACTGGGAAGTGGCCATCTTCGGACCCCCTAACACTCACTATGAAGGGGGGTACTTTAAGGTAAGAATACACCAGGATACAATTAAAACCGACAGTCCATTAAAACATCAACACGTACGCACACAACAAAAGAGAATGGCATTAAAACAACACACCATACAGCTGATACCTGTAAAGGTTACATACCTACTTTAAAGGGGCACTATGTAGTTATGGAGAAAAAAAATCAAACTTGTTATTTTGATATTTACAAATATTAATTAGGTAGTAATAGAACATTTGGGAATATTTTTTTTTTCTATAACTGAATAAACAAGCTGTTGTCAGATGAAAATAAGGTCCAGGGAATACTGTTTGTAGCTAGAAAAGGTGGCAGGGTCCGCCACATATTGTATGGTAAAACAATTAAAATTTTGCCCATAATTTCCCCCAAAACTACATAATGCACCTTTTAAAGCCACTAATTGTTTTGAGCAGATAAAAACATTTATATTATTTATACTGCTCCACTTGAATGATCGCACCATATGAAATCAGTAATGTTCTAGCTTTTTTTTTGTAAAAAAAAATATATATATATTGCGTGCCATTCAATATAATGTAGTCAACACAGTGAACAGCTGCGTGTAAAGACGTGTTTTTGTGCCCCAGGCGAGGATCAAGTTCCCTATAGACTACCCGTACTCCCCACCAGCCTTCCGGTTCCTCACCAAGATGTGGCACCCCAACATCTATGAGGTAAAGTATCACACGCTGCATCTCTTTTATTATGTGAAATGTATTACTATATATTATTATATATATTTTATTTTAGAGTTTGTTTGTAAAGGGACAAATATGTAGCATAAACTGATACCGCACACCACAGCATGTGTGGTGGAAGCTAATTTGCAAGCCTGTCCATAGACGGGTCTTTAAAACAGGTGAAACTTAACAACAAATCCAGAATTCGAACACAAACTCAACTATTAATACTACAAGAAAAAATACACAGACAGTTTTACAGTACACACATTATAAACTGCAATACAAAATAACACATTTTCATTTGGTTATCACAATATTTGATTTGTTAATATATTTTTCTGTGGTTTTTATGAAGATTTACACGGTGAACTGAGTGTATTTCCTCTGTTTTCAGAATGGAGATGTGTGTATTTCTATATTGCACCCTCCAGTGGACGACCCCCAGAGTGGAGAGCTGCCGTCAGAGAGATGGAATCCCACCCAGAATGTCCGGTGAGTCTCTCCGTCATTATCTCTCCTGATATGTCTCTCTTTTCTCCCGTCCTTATAGGCTCACAAACATTTTTACTTTAGTAGATTCTCCTCAGAGGCTCCCAGAAGCGATCATTGAATTAACATCTGTGTAAACGACACCAAATTTGTAATGTGATCTGGTTTTGGGCCGCGGCTGTCATCAGTCCACTTCTTTTTAATATGTTGTAGACAAATACAATGTGTGACTGTTAACACTCAGTGTGACAAGTTAAATATTTTCTTTAAAACAGATAAACAGAAAGATTTTTTTATTTGGATTTGTGTCAGAGCACCATTTCTTCCAAATAATTTATTAAGTCATAATTTATTAAGGGCCTCCACATCAAGAAATTCTCCACCACTGCTAAAAATAAAATGTGCCACCTTAACTGAACCCACTTAATACTCAGCCACAAACAAAATGAGGTCAACCTTTTATAGGTAATGTTGTAAGAGGGAGTACAATTTTAATTAACATTATTAATGTATGGGAATATGGGCTATATTTGGATTTTTATTTGACCAAAATGAACAAGGATTTGTTTTGTTGGAATTATAAATTGTAGAATCTTGGGTCACAATTCTGTTTTTAGTTCTTTCAACTTTGTTTTGTAAGAAAGAAAAACCCTTTTTCGCTGCAGTCCTTTTGATTCAGGAGCACAAGCTCGGGTGAAACTAATGACTTTGATGATGGCCGCTTTCCACACAGGTTATTGATGCCTAATTAATGTTATTGATCACATATTTGTGCTTTCCGTCAACATCTCTGCTGCAGAAAAAATGTCTACTGCAATTTAAACTTTCAACTCCCAGTGTGCAACAGTACTAAATGTTGCCTGTGATGTTAGTAAATTCTACATTTGGTACAAGAATTGTCATTGTCACTTTGTACCATTTCATATGCTAAATAACTGATCAGGTAATCAATAATTGGTACGTAAATAGGCAATGGAAAATAGTCTGTATTCTCTCAAAAAAAACTATCTCAATCTCTACTGGCTCTGGAAAAAGAGAAAGTCAATTGCATGTTTTTTTGTGGATAGAACATTTCCACATTAGCATATAAGTGCTAATTTTAGTTTAAATATTGTGTTAATAATTTGTGTTTTCTCCCAGGACCATTTTGCTGAGTGTGATCTCACTGCTGAATGAACCCAACACCTTCTCTCCTGCGAATGTGGACGCCTCTGTCATGTACCGCAAATGGAGGGACAGCAAGGGCAAGGACCGAGAATACGTGGAGATCATCAGGTAAGCGGTGGCAGTGACACGTCGTCACCCACAAAACCTGGACCAAAATATGTGGAACCACTATGCAAAGGTTCAATCTTGACTCAATCGTGTAACATCTTCCCTCAGGAAACAAGTGTTGGCCACCAAGGCGGAAGCCGAGCGCGACGGCGTGAAGGTGCCCACCACGCTGGCCGAGTACTGCGTCCGCACACGTGCCCCGGCCCCCGACGAGGGCTCCGACCTCTTCTATGACTACTACTACGACGAAGACGACGTGGAAGACGGAGACGGCGACTGCTGCTACGATGAGGATGACTCAGGCAACGAGGAGTCATGACATGCTTCTCAACAGCGCCCTCAATCTAGCTGACATACGCTTCCACCTTTTTCCGTCTGGGTTGCCAGAAATCCTAGGGTCGACAACGAAGAAAGATTTGAAGCTTCCCACTTCTAAACCAATGAAAAGAGCTGTTTTTTCCTGAGCCTCCGAACTTCTTTTCTCGCAGGCATAAACCGACGCACCGTTGTGGAAGGGTCAGACCTGGAAAGATTTGCACCAGCACAAAAGTCACCAGTTTCTTCAACAGTTTTCATTATCACCTTAAACCTTACATTGAGAGTATAACTTAATCTATTACTTCATCCTACTGAGTTATTGTACAGTAAATGGTATCGTGGGGTTAATACCACTGTTAACGATAGCAACATTTGCACTGGTGCAAACACTTCCAAACTTTGCTCAGCGTTCCTCTCGCGTATCCTTATTTCCCTAATTGTAACTGGGCGTCGCTCTCCAACAGTCTGTCGTAGTGACCGACAGAAGACTGAGGACTTCCAAGAAGCCTGTTTGTGTCGAACAGTCTACTGAAAATACGATGAATCAATGACATTTTCAAGTTTCACAGTCCGTCTCGCTTCAATCGGACGGGATGTCACGAGACGACGCTTTCAAAGTTCTTGTGCATGCCAGAACACCGTCGGAAGCTTTCTGTCTCTTTTACTGGTGGACTGTTTACCTACATTATGATCTGTTTTCAGCTCGCCGATTAGAAAGACTGGTTTTTCGAAAGAGATCCCAGAGAACTTTTTATCTGGACGACCGGCTGGCAAGCTGAGTCAGCGGGTCAAATGTGAACTTTTTTGGTAACATGAAATTGATCTTTGCTGTGTTTCTTCTGATTACCGTTGGATGTGTTTCTGTCTCTTTGAGTGTGGGGGTTGTGTTATTTGAAGTAGCTCAGATTTAAGAGTCGTGTAGGACGTTTTTCGGGGAGGTGGGCAGAACTAATTAAAGATCAGATTTGTATCTCTCTTCAGGTTTGCTCTTTTTAGAGGCCTGACGGAGCCAAAGAGCTAAAAAAAGGTGTAAAAGAAAGCCCAAAACATTATATGACTGTTTGTTGTATTCTTCTGTTTGATTGCTCTCTTGTGAGCTTTGTTTTTTTTTCTTTTCCCGTCTCTTTCTTTGGTTAGACATTATGCCTGCAATCTTTGCTTGAGAATGATTTATGTGATGAGATTATTAGGTTTAATTGGCAAACATGAATAAAAAAGCTTCTGTAGGATAAGTGTCTGTCGAAAGGTGTTGTTGCAGTATCAGTCAGGATTATCAAAGTTGAGGTGAGAGAGAACAAGGCCGCCGTGTTTTGATTTTCATTTTCTATTTCCTGTGTCAGCGGAGAGTGGACGGGTTTTGATATAACCTTTAGAGTGCATGGGTATCCTCTTTGTGTATTTTTATTTTATTTTTTGCATCAGCAATATTGATTGTTTTCATTTACTCAAATTGGCACTTCATACTGAATTTCTCAGGATAATGAAATACATAAAACAAAACAATTTAGACGAGCAACCGCTTTCCTCTTTTAGGTGGTCTTCAGAGTTGGTTTACAGCTTTAACGGGAACCATAACTGATATGCACATGTAGCTGTATGAATGGTCACCGTATTGTTCTATTCACTCATCTTTTATTTTTTATTTTCGGCTATTTAAAAACTGAAAAATAAAGATTTATTGGCTCACTCGCGTTGTTTTTATTTGATTTTTGGTCTCCCTTCGCTGGTTTGTATGTACAATATACACTTTTTATATACAGCTTATAGTACGTGTGTGTGTGCAGCTAAGAGGTTCATTCTTCTTGATTGTACGCTCCCTCACTGTACTGTACATTAGTTCTTCTACTGGTCACTAGATGGCACCATTGCTCAGTCAGGCTTTCCTCAAGATTATCAGAAATTAAAAAACTAATTAAATCTCTCTAAATATGATCTTGCACAGAGATAACACATTTCTTGTTTGTGATTTTGAGTCACACTCTATCAAACTTTGCCTAACAAGATCTGTGAAATCCAGCAAAAAATCACATTAATGTGAGATGTTTTATCAGAAATTAACAAATGTTTGTGTTTTGATAACTTACAGTTTGCTGGGGATCCTTTGCCTCTCATGTGTAGGTCTACATCTATGTTAAATGTCGACTTTTATTCGTCCAAACAAAGAATAATGAGCAAATCTGGTACATTGTCATTTTCCTGCTGTTTTGAATGCAGCACACTCCGTCGCTCAAAGATGACGTCAGTTCAACAACACAGTTAAAAACCCGCCTGGGATCTCACTGAGACTTACAGCACAGCAGCAGCTTTCTGAAAGAAAACGATATATATTTAAAAAAAAACACGAAGACAACAGAAGTCATGTCTGTGAATTATGCAGCCGGACTCTCTCCGTACGCAGATAAAGGCGTCTGCGGACTTCCAGAGGTAAAAGACAAGCTAGCTTAGCTGCTGTGCGCTAAGTTGTTAGCAACTGTTAGCAGGTGAACCGAGGATGTTCGGATCGTGTTCGGTCGTTAGGAAGAGAGAAAAGAGTTGAAATGCCTCATTGTATGAATACAAAATTACGAATACAAGTTTTTAAAATCTACTGGTGAAGAAATGCAGATTGTTAGCAAGCAACAGATGCCACTCAAGTAACTGTTATTGGCTCCATTCAGAGTTGTACGTCATTTGTTGTTAACACTTAATTGTTTAAGGAGGTTTTTTAGTGTCGTAGTTGGTCCAGGTGGCGTCATGTGTAACTGCTTTGTGGACAGTGGGTTAATTTAATAGCAAGCATTGTAATGTATGTGTTAATTATTGTCTGCAAAGTAGCCAGTGTCCCCTGTTTGTGTTGCAATTATAGCCTGTACATGTGAGACTTACATGAGAAGCAAAAACTAGAACTGAAAATAAGCAACTCAAGCAGTCAGATAAACAAAAAAAAACAAAAAAAAAACAGTATGACTCCTAAAGGTACAGCATGTAATGAAAAGGTACCACTGCATCCAGACTGCACACTGATGGAGGAAATGTACTTTGTTTTCCACGTCTGTTCTGATTTGGTAAACATAAAGTCACTTTCTCCGTTAGAGCTTTGTTGTAAACTTCACATTTCTGTCCCCATCATTGTTACATGTTTAGCAAAGGCTCTGCTCAATTACATTATATGTGCAGAAATAAGTAAATACTCTTAACTGAAAACTTTTCAGCTGACAAACTGGTTTCATCACAGTTATTTTCAGTCAGAGACAGTTTCTGAGTAAATTCACGTCGCAAGTTGTAGTAGCTTGTGTGCTGAGAATATTTATTAGATTGAATTCTAATGACACAACGTTGAAACTTCAATATAAGACGATATATTCAAATGTTTGTTGTTATAACATTGTTAACATATTTTTTAATTTACAAGCTGCACAACCATCATATGATATAAATTCTTGGTCTTTTTTGGCGTCTGTTGTTCGAGCTGTGTGGATGGTTCGCTCTTCGTGCACGACTCATCACACGCTTTATTCTCTGAGACTGTGTCACTCCCCTGTGTAGATAAAAAACTGGATGAAAACATCCCGTCTCAAGCCTTCATCACTCCCAGTGTTTTTGATATTTAGGTACCATGTAAAGATATTGTGATATTTGATTGTGTCAGTGCATCCGTCTTAAACCTGATGTTTTCTGTTCCGTGGTAGACGTTTGATAATCCTGAGGAGCTGAAAGTGAAGGTGGAGACTCTCGCTCAGCTGATAAAAGAATCTGAGTACTTGGTCGTCCACTCCGGAGCAGGAATCAGCACCGCGTCAGGCATCCCAGACTTCAGGTGAGGCACAAACAAGTGCAGCTCTGTCCTCCGATCGACCGCTTCGACAAACACATGCTGTTCTTCTCTCTCAACCAAGGAGACAGTGACCTCTTGCAGTTACTGCAAGGAGTTGTTTAAACATTCTGAATAAATAACAATATATTATTACCGATCAACTAAACAAAATTAAATACTGAAATTACATTTATTGCTGCATAAATAACACTGAACTGCTGACACAAAACAATTATTCAGTATTGAATATTATCTTCTGTTAAAGGATATAAATCATTCACACCAAACTCTTCAGTTTAAAACAAATAACTAAAAAGAAAAAAATACATAAATAGACATTTATTATTTCATGTCCTCATGTGATTGTCAGCGATTCTGCTGAATATATCATGTTGTAGCGTCCACAGTATTATATATTATTGAGAAACCTACAACCTACCGTAAATCTGGACCAGACATGATCATTTAGCTTTAATAAGTTTTATTTTCTATATGTGGTTACGTGGATCTCTTTGCGAGCCCCCTGATTTCTCGTGTAGTACCGCTGTATGAGCAGATGAGGGTGGTACTTGCCTTGACTGCTTTTCAGGTCTATGCCTCTCAGAATTGGATTTTTTTTTAAAATCAATAACACAATCTGATTGTAGCTCTTCATGTTTTCTTCAATCAGTGTGAGAATTTCCTTTTGATACTGTACAAACATATAATTTACTCTGATATTTGAGGAAGACCTTAATTGAATGAATTCCGCTGTGAATTCATACAGACATGTCTGGAGATGAAATCTCTGGAAACCCGACTAATGAATATTTGATTGCTCTGCCTGTCAGTCAGGTGAGGGTCGACCTTGAACGGCAATATCAATAAAGCCAAGGTTTCTATCTACACATCCGACCCACTAACACAAAGTATAACCTCACTGCTGCCACACAAACTCACTCACATGCTCCAGCTGAGAGAAGGAAACTCGGCCCCTCAGATTGATTTTATTGACGCCAAATACGCGCACACGGCTCTCTGTTAATGCTGCTGTGTCTTTGAACTGGTCTTGGCGGAGCAGGCAATGAATCACATTGATGGTGAGAGATGGGACAGTTCAAGTTCAGATAGACAGATGAGACGGTTGTGCCGGCGTTTGAGGATTCACAGAATACGTTTCCTCACCAGATGCATAAAGATAAGTGGCATGTCCTCGAAGCAACTTGGCATCTGCGAGGATGACGGATCGCGCCAGTGCTGACTGCGCTCGTCCCTCATTCAGACACCTGAAACTGACTGGTTAATCAGAGAAGTATGAGCAGAAAAATATCAGATTGAACAACAGATATTTAGTTTGAAAACATTTCAGCTTTTCTTTGTGGATTTTATTTCTGGAGGTTGTTCCTTATTTTAGGTGGATTCAGACATTTCTCAGCAAGTTGTCAGTTTGTTTCACAAACTTTGCAGAAATCTTCCCATCAGATTGTTTGTTTATACTCAACCGTGAACAAAATCCACTCCAGTCCGCCCACTGCATCACAACCTGCCCAGTCCTGATTACAGCTGCTATCAGCCTGTTCATCGCTGCCTTCTGTTTCAGGGGACCAAAGGGTGTGTGGACATTAGAGGAAAAGGGCGAGTCGCCTCACTTTGACACGACATTTGAAAATGCCCGGCCCAGCTTGACTCACATGGCCCTCCTGGGACTGCAGAGAGCCGGGTACCTCAAGTATCTCATCAGCCAGAACGTGGACGGCCTGCATGTCCGATCAGGCTTCCCCAGGTAACTCTGCCCTGGTTCTGCAGATCTGCGATATCAATACACACACATCTATCTCTTCACACACTCATGACAAAGTTGATGAAAGCCTTGAGAGTAAACCTAAATATTAAAGTTGCCTTCAAACTAAAACAATGAGCTGAAAGATGCTAAAGAAAAGCTCCATAGAATGGAGTCAGGAGATTATTCTCTGTGGGTTTGTCCACCTTCAGACTGCATGTTCTCAGTTGAAGCATAGTTAATATAAAATTATTCATAGCACAGCAGCCTTCCTCCCATTTCACAAAATGATTCAAGTGTAGATGAAAATGTTCTCCGTGTGCTAATGCTGAGAACATTTTGAGGACATCGCTGTGCTCGGAGCGAAGCGAGCGGAGTGGAGAGACGAGAGAATGATAAGTGAGAAGTGGACGTGAGACACTTATTCAGAGGAAAAAGGGAACTTGTTCAGAAAAACGCAGGGATTTCCTTATTCAGGATGAAACCACAGAGTGACACCTCCGTCATTTTCTTGTATTTTACGAACACAGAATTGTGGGCTGTGTGCCACACCAATTCCCAACGTGTTGAGTCGTGATCTGTTCTAACATATTCAGCAGTGTCAGAAAACGAGGCGCTCAAATACGTTTGAATAACGCGCAGTGTAATGGAAAACGTTCAGTCTGACTAACCCAGGGCCAAGAATCCAATTTTTCATTCACTGCATACGTCCAGCCTTTACGCATATTGGAAGGCTTGTTTTCCCCGGGAGCCGTTTCTTCGCTCTCCCTCCACTTTTTAAAAAAAAAATCTTTCGTCGAGGGTAGACAGCGAAGTGGTCGTTCTCTGAGGAAATCACAGAGACAGCAGACCAACTGGTTTAGTAAACTGGTTGGTATTAATCTGCCCAGTGAGGCGCAGACGTGAATATGGCCTCAGAATATTTATCAGAGTCGCAAAAATCCAACCCAGAAAAAAAGTTTTGTAGAAGAGTCTCGACATTAACTTCAAGTACAGTGATCTGAGTGAATATGATCCGTGTGATCTTTCTGCCTGTGTGAACTCCTTCTCCCTCTTGCTCTATTAGGGATTTGTTATCAGAGCTTCATGGAAACATGTTTGTGGAGGAGTGTGAGAAGTGTGGCAGGTTAGTACGCACACACACACACACACACACACACACACACACACACACACACACACGCATACAAATACCGATTGATCACCCACATATTCATCTTGTAACCTTTGATCATTCCCATCTTGACAAGCTGACACTGACTTTCACTTTGAGGCCTATTTGTTAGGTACACTTGTTCGGTAACACAAACAGCAAATCATGCTGCTGCAAGAAAACATAATATTGCAAATAATACAAAATAAAAAGAACGTATAATCTGAATCTGCAAAGTAACTAGTCGCTTAAGTTATCAGGTTAATGATGAGGAGTAAAATGTGCTATATTTGCATGAATATTTCCCTCCACATTGTAGTGGAGTGGATGTGTAACGTGGCAGAAAATGTAAATACATTTATCACATGATTAAATCAGAATGGTCCCTGAAATAAACCGTATCTGTCAGTCTCCAGTTCACCTGACATTAGTGTGCACAGTGTCAGATATCTCTGTAGTATCTCAGGAGCTGGTTTCCTCCTGCAGGTTCTACAGAGAGTGAAAAATGATTGAAACTACCGACAGACCTCTTTCAGCTCATAGGAAGGCCAAAAGGACACGAGAGTAATAGCTGGAACGTGCAGGAGGCCGTCTCTGAACGCTCTGTTGTCGACGCCCTGCAGCGGCAGAACTCACGCTGGCTTCCACTCCTTTTGGATTATAACAAAAAGGATGAAGGTTAGAAAGTCACATTAAGTGTGCGAGTCAGAAATTCGGATAAAAAGCACGGTTGCTTTGTGCCAAAGGTAAAAGCAACCGGTGAGTGGTGTTCTGCGCACAAGGGGCGCCTTTTATACCAATGGGTTCTGTAAGTTTGTCCCCAGCAGAACAAAAGGCCCTTTCTCAAAGCGTTCTTCATCTCAGATAATGACACTGACTCCATTTTACTGCAGTGACCTGCGCAGACTGAAGGTCTCGTCCAAGTAGATTACCTTTGGGAAGAAGTAGAACAGAACAGTACATGTATTTTTAACAACTTTGCAGCAGCTACATGAATCACTGATACCTCCAAACACATGATGCCTTAAAGAAATCAGGTGTGTTTTCTGGTTTATCTAACAAAGTGGCCTCAGATTCTATATTATCATGTATTTGTGTTTTTATTCATGTGTGTAAATGCAGCTTGTTATTGTCTTAATCATGTTTATGTTGAAGTCCAATCAGTGCTGATGGTAAATCCAGTCGATTCAAGCAATAGATCCTTCTGTGTGTGTTGCACTGAACGTTAGTCAGGATGCATCGCATGCTAGCTCCTGATGTACACTAAGCTAACTAGCTGCTGGGTGCTTATAAAGTTACACATTGCCAAGCACATCATTCCTGCAGTTTGACAAGTTTATACACTATTTCCAGGTCATACATTTACACACAGCAGCAACACACACAGAATGTCAGGGAGCAGAACTGGCTCTGTATAATAATAACAAAGCTAATGCTAACAGAGCGACATGAAAGCAACATGAGGAAAAAAACACCTGCATACAAATTACTACTCGTTAGTCAGTTGGCTTCAAATGAGGCTTAACACACAGTTTCTCTTGAATGTCCCACAATATTGTAACATAAGTAATGTGGCCCCAGACTGGGAGTAGCCACTTTAGCTGAGGAGTCGGTGTGTAAGTCGCAAGTTTTATCCTGATACAATATTATATAGATTATTTAGACAACGATGCAATTTCAGTTTGATTTGATACAGGGGCCTGTGATCGATATGAGATTATATCATCTGCCCATTTAACACAATCAGTCACAAAGTGCAACTACAATATGAAAACAATCTGTTTTTTTTAATAAGAGAAAGAACTGTTTGAAAGGAGCTGTGCGTGGATGTAAACAGTGACACAGACGGGCCACAGGTATCGTCACGCTGCTCCTGAGCAACATGCTAACAGCTGATTCAACAGGTTAATGTATGAAATAAACAGTGAAGCAGGTGAAAACATGCAAAACTTACAGCTTCAAAATTAAGTTGGGTCAAGGCCGGAATGGATCTATTTTCTTTGTACCTTTTACAGTAAAATGCACAAACATCCAGTTTCAGCCGATTACCAGCAACACTGATGAGACATTGAACATTTCCCTTTTTGATTATAACTCAACTAAAAGTGATCTGGTTGAGTGGAGATGTAATCTGTAGAGGTCTTGATGTTCCAGACAGTACGTGAGAGACAAAGTGATCGGTGTGATGGGCCTGAAGCCGACAGGACGGCACTGCGACGTGGTGCGATCCCGAGGACTCCGAGCGTGCAGGTGAACGCACGCTTTCACAGTATTTAGAAACAATGTACCCTGATCCATTTATTGTGTGTGACTGTGTATTCTTTCCTTTTCTAACAGAGGAAAGCTGATGAGCACTATCCTGGACTGGGAGGATGCTCTTCCTGACAGAGACCTGAACAAAGCAGATGAAGCCAGCAGGTCAGATGGGCAAAAATCACAGCAGTTTGTGCGCTGTTGTTTTCTTTATTCAGTTTTTAGTTTGTATTCAGCACGTGTGTGTCTTGTGCATCACAGTCTGCTGTAATGTTTTCCATTTTCATCTTGTGCCACAAATGTTTCTATTCAATCTTTCAGCCACAAAAAGCTTCTATTGTGCGTCGATATAACGGCAACATGAATTGGATGTAAGTGACCCATAAAAGATGCATAACCGTAATTTCAATCACAAAGGGGCGACGTACAGCTGTGACCATTGAATTGGGTTATTTGTTCGAAGCAGGTCGATGTCACGATGGAGGTTTTGATTTATACTACAGTCTGGATTTGGCACTACAGGGCTGGTCATCCGTAACCAGCCATCGTCACGCATCGATTCTTCCTTTTCTCATTCTTTCATTGACTCCGTCACACGGCGAGCACAACATCAAGCATCCAAATCAATTCTATGTCGCCGTTTCTCATGAATGCGAGACTGCTGGTGTCGAATCACTGTGTTTACCCTCATTCATTCATTACGGGGGGATGCAGGAGGCAGATTGTTTTGAAGTGGAGATGGCTTTGCTTGATGTGTTTTACTGAAAAGCAGCAGATAACAGTTTGTGCTTCTCGTGTAGAAACACTCCAGCTGAGGGAAAAAACTCCAATGTTTTGAAAAAGCAGCGGGCCATTTTGCAAGACTGCTTCTTCATCTCACCGCCTGGAAGAAAAAATATCCCCTTTGTTTCAGAATATCAACTTTTATATGTGTATATTTATGTGTATAAATATAATAGCGGCGCTGTATGAATTCTCATCCTTCAACAATTATAAATCCTCCTTAGTAACAGAATAAAAGACGTCATCACCGGCAGTCAAACACCTATGAATTATATATTAAATACTCTATCCGTGACACGTTGGTATTCTGTTTGCACCCAGACGAGCAGACCTGGCGCTGACGCTCGGCACCTCCATGCAGATCAAACCCAGCGGAGACCTTCCGCTCCTCACCAAGCGCAAGGGAGGGAAAGTGGCCATCGTCAACCTGCAGCCCACGAAACACGTGAGTTTTCATTAACACACCGCCACCTGACACACTTGTTTATAAAATCCCCCAGTGCTAATTAGAGGTGGTTAAAATGATGCTGCTTGTGTGCTCTGTCCAAGATGTTCAGTTTAATTCTTGGCTGTCATTTTCTCTAACAGGACAAACACGCGCACCTGCGTATCCATGGCTACGTGGACGAGGTCATGAAACAGCTAATGGAGCTGCTGGGGTTGGAAATACCAAAGTGGGAGGGTCCGACCGTCTGCGATAGCTCCACATCGGACTCCTCCACCGATGTCAAACCACCGCGAGGAGTGACTGCGAAGCGAAAGGTGAAGCGGGAGGAGGAGGAGAGGAAAAGAGACGCGGCTGCACTAACAGACGATGTGAGCGTCGAGGAGGAGACGGGGTTCGTAAAGAGGGAGAGATCAGACTCCTCGGTTGAGGTAAAGGGAGAGAAATAGCCTCAGGAATTTCTTTTTTTTCTCTCACCACACAAAACCCGTCCAGAAAAAAAAAAACTTACACCAGAGGACACACGGGGGGAGAAGAGGGGGAAGTTCTTCTCATCTTCAGCCCTCAAAGACTCTTCTTGTACTGTCGCTGTTTTTTTTAAATCCCAGATGTCTTTCAACCACCGAACTGTTCTGTAAAACTGACTCCTGAGCTGAAAATGAAGCTCAAACTTTTTTTTTTTTAGGGTAAGAAGACGGATAAATGTTAGATTGGGACTGTTTTTGATATCTGGTCAAACAACTTTGCATATTATTAGAGGACTCGAGTACAAACGAGACGAGATCTGGAGCACACGGTTATATTTAAGCTTTTAATAAGGCGTATAAAGTTACTGCACCTTATTAAAAAGCTTTATTAATAACAGGATGCTCCAGATCTCGTCCCTGGAGATGAGAGGAGCGATTCAAAAGAACAGGCTTGTAACATTCAGGGGAACATCATAGATTATTCTTATTTTTTAAGAGTGTTTTCTAAGTTAAGCGTTCTCTCGGAAATCTTTGTCAGTACTTTCAATACAAAACAATTTTCTTTTCTGTTTTTTTTAATCCTCAACATATGCAAATGCGAATGATCTCAAACCGTCAGTCTGCTTCTCTCATTGTACGCAAGGTTCCTCTTTGAGATTTATAATTGCTCCTGTTCTGGTGCAATAATGGAGCACCTGCTGCTGAATAGCTGTAAAAGGATTGTTATCACACTGAACGTTTCTAGGAAAAAGGTTTTTTATCACAGGAAAAACAGCGTTGCAATCTGTACTGTACTGTCTTTTTTTTTTACATACGTTTAATTGGGTAATAAACGCAACACACTCCTGCAGGAACATCTTGTGTATGTTCTCTGTAAGTGGACATTTCAGACAGACAGCGTGTTTTTGTACATGTGAGATGATGGTTGGAATCTGTGTTCAACCCCATTATCATCTTTGTGGTCAATATCTATATATACATCCGTGCTCTTGAATCCTCAACCCTGATATTCAATCGGATGCTCCAGCTGTAAAGTGTGTCACAGGTGTTTGTGCTTTATTACTGCAGCAAACATTACGCTGCGTGTGATGTTAAACATGCATCATCCATTAAGGCACTTCTGTCTCTTTTAGCTGTTTAAGCTCATTATATAACAGCCAGTAAACACAGCAGCTGTAACTCACAAAGCATGCAACAACTTCCTGCTTTTGTCATCACACAGATCTTATTCCCGCTGCTCCAAGTCTTCCACTACACATCCATTAGTTTTTTTATTATTTGCTCTATAGTGCTTGTTAGAGTCTGAGCCACTAGTGAGTATCAAGTGTGTTTGAGGGACTCATGAGAGAGAAGTGGACCAGTTTTACTTTTCCATTTAAATGCTAATTGTGTGCGCTAATTGAAATCAAATGAGGAAATTCATTCTCGGGGTGCATTTACAAAGAACCAGGGGAGCGAATGCAGCCTTTTCTTTTTTTGAAGTTATTTTCTTGCGCTGTCCAAGAAAGCTGCAGAGGGAATTTGTGAGCATGTTTGATTCTCTGTAGAAGAAACTCAAACACAGATCTGTTAACGGAGAAGATTCTAGCACGGCATAAACAGACTCATTAAAACCTTAAAGTAACATTACATCGGCTCGGCTGTGCTCAGCTGTTGAACGTTATACAGATCCTGGTATCATCCTGTCATCCGACATCAGACCGTGTGTGTAATCCTCGGCTGATGTCATCCATTAGCTCATCCTTCTGCTGACAGGAGGACACCAGGTGTGAAGGTAAGAAGGTAATCAGGTCGACGCACAAATGAGACATTCTTGTGAGACAGTAAACGAAGACAAAGAAGGATCATTACATCCCAGAATCTCACTTCAACTGTCAGCTGCATTTAGAATTACACTAAAACCCAACGTACGTTACGTGGTTCTGATGAAGAAATGCCTCCAGAAATGAAAGAGCACAGCACAGAGAGGTTATCCGCTGCTTTCGTCGCTGACTTTTTGGAGTGGCTTCTTTTTGCCATGTAATTGCAGTCTCATCAGCGATAATTGGTTGGCTCTGCCCTGCCATTTTCTAATTTGACGCTCTTGGCTCTCTGGGTCTCCAAACTCGTCAAAAACTGACGCCTTGGGGTGGCAGCCGACCCGTCCTGCAGTCCCAGAGCGACATTACTTGATGAGACTCAAAAGATCAACTTTTCCCACAAACAGCACCTTTAACAGAGACTGCTGACGATGCTGACGAGCGAACTCTTCTCACTCTGCCCTGATTTTCATTATGTTGTCGTTCCCTTGGTTGAAATATGATGATGTATAAACACTGACAGACTCTTCCTGAGACTTTGGTCAGAGAGTCTCTGTGCTGCGCTGCTGGCTGTGAAGGCAGATCTCTCTGGAAGAACACCCGTCAGTGCAGCACGAACAAAACACAAGTCGGTGCTTCGTGTCAGGATGGCCGTAGGGAGCCAGGCAGTGACGGCATGCCTGGAGAGAAGAAGACGGCTGTGCATCAAAGATCTGTGGTCTGATGACGCCAGAATCAAACTTCTCAGTTGTAATTCAAAGTGTTGCGTCTGGAGGAGAAGCAGGCGCAGCTCATTAAGCATTTAGCATGAGACCTGCTGTGAAGCATCGTGTGTTAGCAGCTCCATGCTGCGTTGGAGACTTCAGCTGACAGTCACTGGGACACTTTAAAGGAGTCTGACAACAATGAATGGAGCTAATGAGGTCAGACCACGGCTGCATGGGAAGGAGAAATTCAGAAACCAGAGTCAGAAACCACGAGCCTCATTAAAGAAATGTGTGCAAATGGCATGAAGGCTGTTTACAGACGCTCCCCGGTCAGCTGGAGCGAGTCTGAGGAAGACGGCTGACGCTGTTATCACTGCTGTCAAAGGAGCTGCAGAGCCGAGAAAGGAAGAGACCGAAAACTGAAAAACTTTAAATTAATGTCGCACCACTAATGGTGATGTTAAAGAGAACGTTTTCTAGGGACAGATCTTTACAAAAGGCTTCCTCTTATCTTTGTTCAATATTGATTTCACCAAACTGGCTCTTAATTTTGCTTTGGAGATTAAAAAATGTCATAATTTCCTTTTCGATTTAGGCCAGTGAACCCAGAAAAATCCTCCCTAAGGCTCAAAGTCCAAACTCACAGGAAATTAGACGAGTTCAGAAAGTAATCATGAGCCAGAAGAGAGCAGACAGCCTTCAGGTTTGTCCTGAAATTCCCTTTTCGGTGTGAAATGAAATGTTGAAATGCCATAAAAAGGACTCTGAATGGAGCCGTTCTGCTAAGTGAGCACAGTTTGAGCCGTCTCTTTGTCCAGACTCCAGCCGTCACTCTCTCACCCCGTGGCAGAGGAGCTTCCCACCTGGAGTCCGGTTCCCAGCAAAGCCCTGGACCGGCTCCAGTATGTCCAGCATCACTTCCACACATCCTCGCCCTCCCCTGCAGGTCCCTCCATGGCCTTTCCCCCTCAGTACCTGACGGACCTCCTCCACAGATTCACCCCGTCCTGGACTTCTTGGTCTTTGGATTCCGGCCTCCTCCACATTCCCCCCTTCTCGCCTCTGAAACCTTTTGTTGACGGAGCCTTTTGTGTTGCCGCCTCTCGTCCTCTGGAACTCATTTTTAATAAAACCTCTTCAGACCCGGCTGCTCAGCGTGGCCTTTAATTACATATTTCACCCTTTCTGCTTTTGTTTGTTTCGTTTTGGACGAGCTGTTGGTGTTGTTGCTTTGTTGTGCATTGTTATTTACTGTTATGTCATCTGAACAGCAACCTTGGGTTCAGTGAAAGGCGCCATTATTATTATAATTATTATCGACGATGGGCTACATGGCAGCTATCTGTTCGGGCTGGAAAACCTTTTTTCATCCTCATGTGGGAACAGTTTTCTCAGAAATGTCCTTCTTGAAAGAGAAACATTAGCATTGCCTGTTTTTGAAGACACTTTTAAGTGTTATCTGACTGAGTCGTGTCTCTCAAAGGCTCCAACATCATTAAGAACTGCAGTCAGATCCTTCGCCACGTTTCTCGATGGAGCTGAATCTCTGAAGAGAGTCGTGTTTTCGTTCCTTCGGCCTGCGCGGTTACACGGTGCGTTGAGGCTCTGCGTTAAACTTGATGTCATTTAATTGAGTTTAATAAAGTGCTGCCAGTAAATTGTTAGATCGAAGGTCAATGCAGACAATTAGGTGTATAAATCAAAGACCAAGACCTTGAAAAGAAACAAGATTCTTAAATTATGGGTACAAACGAATCACTCATCTGGAGATGCTGACCTGCAGCCGCGGGGTTAATTGGTTCAGTCCCTCGACCGCCAGAAACAAGTGTAAATATCATTCTGGTGTAATTCAGTGCGGAGAAGAGTAAAATTCCCAGTATATGTCGTCTTATGTAAGTTAGAAACACTTCTGAAGTCTCATGATGAAGTTCATCAGCCAGAAATGAAGTCTGCTTTTGTCTGTGAGGAATTTGAGACATTCACTGCACGTTCACCGCAAACTACATCTGTAGGAATGTTACATTTGTTGTAATGGAATATCTGAACATCTGAAAAGCTAACTAGGTTTTCCTCTTGTTGCATCGCTTTTGTTTTGGATCAATCTTTGTCCACTTGGTGTTATTTGCATTCTTCCCCCCAAATATCTTGTTCCTCAAGGAGTTAACATTATCTCCCAGCCTCCAGAACACGTGCCGATTGCCTCGTGGTTTTGCTTTTCACCTGCATCGGGGTTCTTAATCCCCGTTTTTAATTCTGCAGGTTTGATAAACACATGTATAGTCCACTCTGTACATCCTTGGGTCTATAAATAAGCGCTCTGTTGTATTTAAGAACTTGGCTTTTCGTCAGCGGTTGCATTCAGCTTTGCTTGCTGCTTTGTAACAATACATCACGAGCTCGCTGCGCTCGGCTCGTTGCCTCCAACTGTGACTCACTTTGACCCATTTCTTTGCCTTTATATGTAAATCTATATATCAGTCACGCTCATGTTACCGTGAAGGAAAAACATCTTGAGCCTGTGATAGTTTTAAACCGGTGATCCATACTGAAGCTACATTAAACCAGCAGCATGGAAATGCTTGTTTCTTACTTGTCGTTTTAAAATGAATGAAGTTTAAATAATATTACACTTATTAATTAACCTGTGTTGACTGTTTAGCTCACAGTAAATGTCACTTGCATCATTTTTTACATTGTTTTGTGATGTTACCCTTTAAAACCTTTTAGAAAGTAATGTTTGGGTCAAATACTGAAAGTTTTTGGGGGGGAATTAATCGCTTAAACGTCTTGAGTAGCAGAACCGTGAACATCCTCCACTTCAGGCACATGCTTCTCATTTTTACGCCATGTTTGCTGCTTCCTGCCCGAAGGTCGCAGCCCAGACTGACAGAAAAATAAGGAGAAAGTAAGAAAATACCAAACATATCATGCTCATCTCATCCTTGCAGGGAAAACATCTTGAGCCTGTAATATCTTAACGTCGGTGTTAAATCCATAGCGGCCCTATGGATGTATAGGGATGATACTCAGATTCCTCAAGTGGTTTTCATCCCTGTGCTTGCAAATGAAAAGCTGAGCCTCTGAGATTGCAACCTGGTGAAACGGCCCTGAAATGGAAAAAAAGGATTCTTCAATCCGGGCGCGAGTGGGTGAACTGTAACTGCTCCGTCTGCCGGATAGAGCTCGATGATCTAACAGTAAAAGAGATGAAACGACGGGGAGACGGAGATTGAATCAGAGGAAACAGTAACAGGTGTCAACAAGACCAGAGGGGGCATCAATCACACTTTGGAATCACAGTTGTGTTCGACTGCCGTCCGCTGCTGGAAGACGACCTGCTTGCTTTTCAGAGCCTCCCATGCAGAGACCTGTTGGATAAATCCATGATTCTGATTGGAAGAGTAATTACAACCAGTGTGTGAGTGTGTGAGTGTGTATGTGTGTGTGGTATTTGCATGTCAGGCCGTATCTGCGTCCAGCTGACGATGGCTATCTGCGTTCAAACTCTAAAGGTTGCAAAAGGGTAAAAACGTGCAGCAGCTTTTGTGCGGCTGACTCATTTTTTTCCCTCGTCTCTTTCCTCCCTTCGCGACGGCAGACGAGATTAACTTCCCCGGAGACGTCAGCGAACTCTTTTGTCCTCTCGTTTTTTATTTAATGTCACATCACATACGTGTAATCACAATCACAGCGGTACAGCAAGGCAAAGGCAGACACCGAGAGACATCAAACACCGACTGCCAAACACCCCGCAGTTCAGTTTCACTGCACGTGATGAGGGAGACTCTAGTTTCCTTTAGCAACAATAACACATATAAATATTGAACACAACCATCTGAATGAAGATCCTAACAGTCCTCATGATTGCCTGTGTGGGTGTTTGAGCATGATTCTGCATGAGCTGGCTCGTTTCTTCATGATAAAGCAAAAAAACACAACTCACAGGTTAGTCTGTTAACGGGTGTGCGCGTCCAGTTTGAAGACTGAGAGATCTGGAGGTATGACGGTGTTAGAAAATATGGCACGATGGATCTATAAAGGAGAATTTTCCTTAGTATTAAAGGAAAAGTTTGACATTTTGGGAATATACGACCGGGTGTTTTCTTGCCAGGAGTTGAGATGATCGATGTGTTTCTCATGTCTGTATGTTAAATATGAAGCTAGACCCACATTGGTTTGTGGACTTCTATGATGAGTCGTCTGTTTTGCTCTAATTGGGATCATAATTTACAAAATGAACATGGCCATGAAACTAGAAATTGAGACCATAAACGGATTAGGACGTGAGAACGGAGTAGGGTCATTTTCTCATAGACTTCTATACAATCAGACTTATTTTTGTAACCAGCGGTTTAAGGCACCTCCGTGTCGGCTTCAATTTTCAGACCCAGGAGCTCCTTCCACTATTTACGCTCTGTACGAGCTATAGCTAGCAGCTGGCTAACGTAGCTTAGCATAAAGACTGGAGGCAGCTGGTCCTGGATCTGTTTAAAGGAGACAACATCTGTCTACGAGCACCGTCGAAGCTCACGAGTGGACGACATCCGCACAAAAACCAGCCAGCAAACGGCAAAACTGAGAGCCAAGAAAAACAGCTTTTAGTCCATTTTTTACCTTTTTTTTTCAACTTTACGTAGGTTAATATGCTGATTTAAAGGTGCAGTATGTAACCTGTTGAGTTAATACTCAAAAAGCTAACAGCAGAGGACTGACTTCATGTCCAAGTTGCACACCCGTGCTTGTCCTCGTGCATTACAAACCGCACCGCACAGAAGCAGACCTCTTCCAACCGGGCCAAGAACACTCAAACAAACTGGACTTTCAAATGTGCTTTGGAACGGTACAGATTGCCTGATTGCTTGTTAGCACGCTTTCTGTCATTTTGCCACATAATATGAGATGTCATAATCTGAGTTTATTTAGTTTAGTTTAGTTAAGGTTGTGATTTCGTACATATTGCACCTTTAAATACCTTTGGATAGAACCAGGGAGGCCATTGACACTGTGCTAAGCTAAGCTAACCTGCCGCTGGCTGCTAGTTTCCTACTTAGGGTACAAACAAGAGTGGCGTCTTCTTATTTAACTCCCAAAAAGTCAAACGTTTCCTTCTCCAGAGTGAATCACATGTTGATTTCCTTGTGTATCATAACCAGGCTGGGTGGTGCCTCCTCCACCCGCCTGCCCCTCAGAGCCAACGTGAGGACGTTTCGTAGGGAGCGCGACACTCTCAGCAGGAGCGCCTTCAGTCCGGCTCTGTACTCCTTCCGGATCAGGCAGTAGAGAACCGGGTTGAGGCAGCTGTTGGCGTGAGCTAAGCACACAGTCAGGGGGAAGGCGTAGGCCTGGGTGTTGTAGAAGGCTTTGCTGAACGGCACCAAGTCAAATTTGATGAGCACCCCCCACAGGGTGAGGGCCTGGTTGGGCAGCCAGCAGAGGAAGAAGGACAGGACCACGATGGTGACGGAGCGGGTGAGTTTGGAGTGGCGGCGGTGGCGTCCTCTCTCCGACTCCGACCTCTCCGTGACGCTGTCGCTGACCGTGCTGCCCACGACGCGGCGGCTCAGGATGAACCTCAGGAGGAGGAGGTAGCACACGGAGATGACGATCAGGGGGACTACGAATCCCAGGAGGACTTTCTGCGTTTGATAGAGTCCGAGCAGGACTTGAGGATCCCAGTGGTCTGAATCGGAGTCAGAGAAGCGCACTAAGCAGAGCTCGTCGTCTGCAGACACCTGTGAACAACAACACCTGCATGAGAGGAAGCTAACAAAGAGAAGAAGCATGTGGTGTCAGCAGGGACGGTAGATCAGCCTCACCTGGACTGTGGTGGAGTAGAAAGCATGAGGCAGTGTAGCCACCAGCGACACCACCCAGATGGCCAAACTGGCCCATTTAGCTCGAGCGGCAGCTCTCCTCGGGCTCTCCATCTTCAGCGAGGTCACCAGGGAGCGGTAGCGGGTCACGCTCATGGCGGTGAGGAAGAAGACGCTGGCGTACATGTTCATCGTGGTGACCGAGCTCACGATCTTGCACATGACCCGGCCGAAGGGCCAGCGGAAGTCCATCACCGTGTCCACGGCCCAGAAGGGCAAGGTGAGGACGAACTGCAGGTCGGTGAGGGCGAGGCTCATCACGAAGCAGTCGATGGACGAGTGGTGGTGGCCCCGGCGGCGGGAGTGGAGCAGGAAGAGGGCCAGGAGATTACCCACAAGCCCCAGAACGCACACCACGGAGTAGACGAGGGCGATGAGAACACGCACCTGTCGGACACACATTTTTAAATCTGTGAAGGATTCAACTCAACTCCAGGCAACTTTTTCATCATGTTTAGGCGATTCAAAGAAACAGTGACTCATTGTTATTCTAATGTGGCTGATCTTATTCTGCAGGTGTGTGAAGACTGAGTGAAGGACAGCGGATATGACATCATTCAGGGGCCTTTAGGGGACACTTACTCAAGAATTGTGCCTACAATTTTTAGGTACTTATACTTGAGTCTTTCCTTTTCAGGCCACTTTCCACTTTCACCCGAACACATTTCAGAGGGAAGTATTGAACCTTATACTCCACTACAATTATCTGACAGCTTAAATTACTTCACAAATCAAGATTGTTGCACAGAACACATGAAGCTCTTCTAAAATGTGATGTTTTGTTGAATCGTATACACTTATGTGATTACTTGACTGGGAACTGTTGTGTTTGATAATTATCTTCGGGAATGTAAGAATTTGATACGTTGGTGTCACTTTGAGTTCGGGGTCATTGTGATGACACTTTTTACAAACCAATCAATCAGTTGATCCAAAAAAAAAACTTAAAACAGTTAAATCCTTCTTAGTATTGAGTAAAAATAGTTTTTTTTTCTGCTTCGAGTACTTTTACTTTTAATACTTTAAGTAAATTTACTTCTCTAACATTTTAAGCGCAGGACTTTTACTTGTCTCAGAAAAAGAAGAGAGAAAGAAAGAACAAACGAAAGAAAGATGAGGAAAGGAAGGGAGAGGGAGAGAGAAGAAGAAGGAGGGAATGAAGAAGGAAAGGAGGAAAAATAGAAGAAAGGGAGAGAGAGGAAGGATGGAAGACAGACAGAAAGAAAGAAAGATGAGGAAAGGAAGGAAGGAAGAAGGAAAGAAAGACAAGGAAAGGAAGGATGGAAGAGAGAGAGAAGAAGGAAGGAAGGAAGAAGGAAAGAAAGACAAGGAAAGGAAGGATGGAAGAGAGAGAGAAGAAGGAAGGAAGGAGGAAAGGAGAAAAAAAGAAAGGGAGAGAGAGAAAATGAGAGACAGAAGGATGGAAGACATAAAGAGAGAAAGATAAAGGAAGGGAGAGAGAGAGGAAAGAAGGAAGGAGGGAAGAAAGACAAGGAAAGGAGGGAAGAGGTAAAGAAGAAAAGACAAAAGGGAGAGAGAGAGAGAGAGAGAGAGAGAGAGAGAGAGAGAGAGAGAGAGAGAGAGAGAGAGAGGAAGGACGGATGGAAGAAGGAAGTAAGAAGGAAGGAAGAAGGACGGACGAAAGGAAGAAGGAAGGAAGAAGGACGGACGGCCAGAGGACGTACTGCCAGGTTGGCGCTGTCTCCGTGCAGGTCCACTGAAGACTCCTTGGACAGGATGTGCAGCCAGCAGTTCAGGGAGAGGTTGAAGGTTGCCAGGTTGGACGCAGCTCCTGTCGGGCTGACAAGTTTGAAGATCTCCCGCTCGTCCTCTTCTCCTCCGCACACGCTGAGGGCGGTCAGAGGTCCGGAGGCGCTGCTGTTGCTCTGCATGATGCTGCAGAGGAGGAATGAGAAAAAAGAAAAGCGACTTTCTCCTCAGAACTGATCCCGACCCGCACAGACTGAAGGTGCGCAGGTGAGGAGGCGAGAAATCCCCATCGTCCCTCGTCCTGTTAGTTCAAAGTGTTTTCTGGATTAATCCAAGGGATTAAAACTTACAAACTTCAACGCCTTCAGTTCTTATCAGATAATAAATGACAAGAAGAAGCTGATTAAATCCACGTCGGTGTGTTTCGGCGGCTGACATCTGCAGTGATGCAGCCGCCTGCTCCGTCACTGATGTGACAGCGAACACCAAACTTCAGCTTTTATACCGGCTGAGACTCTCCGGCACCGCTGGGTGGCGCGCACACACACACACACACACACACACACACACACACACACACACACACACACACACACACACACACACACGGCTGGTTGTTACAGCAGGTCAGAGCATGAATGAAGCTCCGCTGGGTGCAGATCGTAGTTAGATTTTCAATTTGCATTCAAAGATGGAGTCAGATTATTGTAAAGGTTTCAGATCTGAGCAGCAGGGCCAGTTGATTAATGACTGAGTGATGGAGGAAGGAAGGAAGGCAGAAGAGGAGAGAGAGGAAGGAAGTAGGGAAAGAAAGAAAGAAAGATGAGGAAAGTAAGGTGGAAGAGAGAGAGGGGAAGGAGGGATGGAAGGAAGGGAGAGAGAGAGGAAGGAGGGATGGAAGGAAGGGAGTGAGAGGAAGGGAAGGAGGAAGGCAGGAAGGAAGGCAGGAAGGCAGAAGAGGAAAGAGGAAGGAAGGAAAGAAAGAAAGATGAGGAAAGTAAGGTGGAAGAGAGAGAGGGGAAGGAGGGATGGAAGGAGGAAGGCAGGAAGGAAGGCAGAATAGGAGAGAGAGGAAGGAGGGAAGGAAGGAAGGAAGGAAGGAAGGAAAGAAAGGAGGAAAGTAAGAAGGAAGAGAGAGAGGAAGGAGGGATGGAAGGAGGGGAAAGAGAGAGGAAGGGAGTAAGAAAGAAAGAAAGTAAGAAAGAAAGAGAACGAACGACAGAAAGACAGAAAAAGAATTGGGAGGGAGGAAAGAAGGAAAGAAAGACAATGAAAGTAACGGAGAAATAGAGGGAGGGAGGGAGGGAGGGAGGCAGTCCAGCTTCACCCTTCAGTGGACCTGCTGCCAGGTCGGTTCTGTCTCGGTTCAGGTCCGGTGAAGACTCCCTGGGTAAACAAACGGATGGCTTGTTTTGAGCAAAATTAATTAGTTGTCTGACACTTTGCAGAGAAGTCAGTGATTTGTTCTCATGTGAAGAGATTCCTGGTCCGACCCTCTGAAGTCTGTCGTCACTCTCCAGTAAACTTGCTCTTCATTATTTGTCTCCCCCGTTTGATGGACTCAGCCAATCGCAGCCCTCCGGCGTTACGTCCCAAATACCACCTTTAATATTCACATGATGTGAGGGAGCTTAAATTATACATGATGGTATTTTCAGAAAGGTTTCCTAATCAACACACACACGAGGGTTTATTCACACGCATCTGAGGCGACGCACATCAGAGGAATGATGAATTAGATTTCAAACAGCCTTCAGTCTTTGCGAGGGAGCCAGAGAGAGATGTGTGTGTGTGTGTGTGTGTGTGTGTGTGTGTGTGTGTGTGTGTGTGTGTGTGTGTGTGTGTGTGTGTGTGTGTGTGAGATTTGCATTTCTTATAGGTCACTGTTGGTTTGCACACAATGCATCACTTTGGCCGGTTGTGTGTGCATTAGTGAGAAAATGCGGCTCCAAGATGAGAAATTCATGTTTTCCTCCGTCGTTCTCTCTCAGCAGGTCGGACTGGACTTGCCGAGCAAAAGAAAGTCCGACATCTCGTCACGAGCTGCAGAACCTCAGCAGCAAACAGCTTGTTTTAGAAACAACCAAAGAAGGAAACATAAAGTGTCTCCAATCAGCTCGTCTTGGCTTGAGCTCCGAACCCCAGAGGTCCCGAATTGACGTGCAAAGATGTTATTTACACCCGTTTTCAAGATGAAATCTTCACTGCAGCTGCTGCAAATAACATATTTTCAAATCAATTTGGGACTCTTTGGCTCTTCTGGAGACTTGGATTATGCCAGACAAGCCACACGAAGCAATTTCATGGTTGTTTTTTTACAACAAGTTCCCATCTTCTTCAGCAGTTTAGCAAACTGCCACAACGCTGTTTCGCCTCAGAAATCTTTTTTCCTCACCCGTCTCTCCGTCAGCACGGAGGACGACTAGATAATTACTGAATTTTCATTTCTGGGTGAACGTTTTCCTTTAAAGTCCTGTCAAGGCAGCTTATTGTGATCCCTGATTCTTTGTCTGGTTTGAACAACTTGAAAATGAAAACAGCATTATATTGTTGGCAATTTTCTTTTTTTTGTTCCTCTAAGAATATCGAGCCGGGGGTGCAGATGTTCTTTGAAGCCGCCCATTTGCATTCAATTAAAGCTCTCCAGGACCATTAAAGATGTCTGATTTCATTTTCATCGCTTTGTTTTTTGTTTTTCTCTGCACTTAGGAAACAAAGGGACGGGTGGATGTTGTCGTCGAGCGTGTCGGAGCGTCTCGCCGACAGAGTGATTTGGATCCTCACCCCAAACTTCTCCCTCCTCAACGCTGCCATGCTTCATGCAAGCAACGATCACAGAAAAGTTGGAGGAAAAATATGGTAAATCGACTTTTTTTCGACGCTTTCCCAGTCTACTGGCGGCTCAAAGCGGGTCACCCGTTCACACACACACATTCGTACACTGATGGCGGGGGCCGCCACGCAGGGGGCCGACCGCTCATCAGGAGCAATTTGTGGTTCAGTTTGTCGCTCGAGGATACTTGGACACGCTCTAACTCTGGAGCTGCAGCTGCTACAGTCACAGGAAAGAACTTTCCAACAAGGGATGAAACACATTTTTCATCTTATTATATCTCAAACATCCTCCACGTCCCTATAATCAGTGAAGCCTTGACTACATACAAGCGTTTAAAAAGAATGATAATCTTTCTCCTCAGCAATTACATCTCAATTCAAGCTCGTTTTGTCCTTGAGACGTTCTCAGGTAGCAGAGTTCCTCCCTACGTCTGCACCTCTCTGTGCCGCTCAGTCAGATCGATCATTTGTTTCCGGCTCCCCTCAGTGTGGGTAGTGTAGCTTTGGTTTGGGTGTGCAGACTCAGCTGGAACAAGCAGCACTCAGAGAGGATCGTTGGATGTAAATGAAACCTTTCTGCAGCACAGCGGCAGCCCAGGTTTTATCAATACGGAGGTCAGACCTGCATAATGTCTCTGAAACTCTCACAAAGTGCTGAACTACTTTCATTTTATTCAAAAGTATTTAGTTTATAGAAATGCGAGCCGTTTGGCTTTAGCGACAGTAACGTGGATTATTTATGTCGTCCGCCACTTTGGTTCTGATTCAAACATCTCAACAACTTTTGGATGTGTTGGCTTGAAAATGTGGTTCACGCGTTCATGATCCCCAGAAGACGAAGCCCGCTAACATCTGTGATCGCCAGACGTTTCCTCTCTACAGACATCAGGCTGACGCTGTGGTTCTGAACATCTGTTGGATGGATTATGAAATTTTGTGGTCCACTGGTGACGCGTGCTGCAATAAGCTGAGCGCTGCTTTGATTTTTAACCTGCTAAAGTAAAAACATCCCTCAGCCTCAGCTGCGTCTGCAGGGAAGTGCTCATTAGCAAATGTTAGCTTGGTAACAGGCCGAGCAAAGATGATGAACATTATAGCTGCAAAGCATGTTAGCACGCTGATGTTAGCACGCTGATGTTAGCATGTAGCTCAAAGCTCTTCTACCTACTGTTTGTCCATTGAATTGAAACTAAAACAACATCAGAATCAGCTTTGAAAAGCCAAACAACACATGTATAATGTACATGTAAGTCTTGCATATGTCATGTTTTGAATAGGAATATGTTTATATGTAAGTTTGGTGACTTTTCCTTGAGCCTCACCATGAAGTTGACCTTTATTGTTTGGAGTAGAATATCGACTGTTGGAGGATTTGTGTGATATTTTGTACACAATCACATTTTCCCTCGATATGAACTTTGGTTATTTTGCTGATTCAAAGACTTTTTACTGACATCGGTCAGTTTTTACTACTCCAGCTGAGTTTACTGCTAAATAACGCACGTTAGCGCGCTCACACCCCAAACTAAACCGTGAACACGGTGAACATTAAACCTGCTGAACATCTGTAAACCTGCTGAACATCTGTATTTCAGTGGCGTCGCGGTGAGCGCGTCCTCCCCACAGAGCTGCTCGCCCGGCTGCAGATTCATCTCCTTTGCCTTTCAAATTTAATCCAAGAAATAAATTACCATAATCACGATCAATTATTTATTTATCTCTTATCAAGGACACGGTGTCTTTGTACTCCCGTGTTAGCCCGTCTGCCATCTGCATTCCAGTAAAATTTCGACACATACAGAATGTATGTAAATGTGGGAGCGACCTCGGGTGAGTTCAATCTATGAGAGTGAGCCGATAAAGCCTGTCCCCAAAAATGATCCACATTCACCTTGATAGTGTCCTCAATCTTTGGCTGGGAAGGACCTGAACTAAAAAATATAGTAAACCGTTCAGTAAACTACCAGACGAGATGGAGGGACGGAGAAAGTTTAAAATCCAAGCAACGTATTCGATGAGATGATTAAACTGAAACTTATTTTGGGGAAAATGTTTTAAAGAATATAACATGGAGGGAGAGATGAGCATATTAATTTCAAGCTGGGAATCAGCGGTGTCGGATTCAGACAGAAGCGTGATAACGATATAAAAGCAGCGTGCAAACTAATCCAGGAGGAAAACAACAGAATAATGTAGAGGGAATTTGAATCAGAATATTTCTTGTGATACTTACGAATCAAAGACAACGACGGGAAAAAAAACAAAACAGAAACGTCTCAGAAAGGAAACGCAGTGACAGATATTCCGACTGAAGCCGAAAACAAAGCAAAGAGAAAAACTTTTTTTTCGAACTATACCAGGATCTGCAGAGAGGCAGAGGGGGGAATAATACCAGATATATCAAAGCAAAATGAGAAAAAGAACAAGACGCAGAAAGATCACAGGAAGATTGGCGGGGAGAGTGATGTGGGGAGCACAATTTTCATCCACGAGCTCAAAGAAGTGGAGAGAGTGCTGGTCCAAAAATTCACATCATGGGGGGAAAATCATCAGCTCCAGGAAAAAGAATCAGATGTTGTTGTGGTCCTGAATCTTGGTTGATTGTTAATTTTGTTTTGGTCCATAACATCACAACGAATGAATACGGAGGATAAACTGTGATTTTACAGAAATCCACTGTGGAATTACGTTGAATATTTGACTTCATTAACACTGGAAACGTTTGCCAACTTTGCTGCCGTCAGTGTCGCTGCTGCTGCGTTTCTCTTGACCCCACTTGAAAAAAGACCCGAACCAAAAATAAATAATCAGCCGATAATTATATTTCAACAGGAATAATAACGGGCTTCTGCTGTGAAACTGTGATATGAACTCTGCTGCTCGTATTCCCTCGCTGAGAGCCGGCTCTAAAGTAAAGTTTTTAATTGAAGTGAGGAGTTGTTCAGCAACTTTCGCTGACTCTCGCCTAATTATAATTCTTTTTTTTGGGAAGCGAGCCGGACACACACATGGCGTTACTGAAACAAACAAATCCCTTCTGCTGTCTCCAAAAAAATTCGCTGGAGTTAACTTTTTAATTCTCTCCACTTGGCCAGTTTTGCGCTGAAACTGTTACAAAATGCAACTCAAAACATTTTTTTTAATACAGTTTTCAATATATACATTAAAAGTTAACAATAAAATACAGCAATGAATATACATGCGTGTCTCTCACAGATCATATTTTGCAGCCGTACATCAGCAGTGTGGTCCCTGAGGCACAAAAACACAGAATTACATCTGTTTGGCTGACCTCCTCGCCGACCTCTATCTGAGTGAGTGTAATAACACGTTTTTTGTGTGTTGGCGCGGCAGACAAACACACCACAACACCTCAATCCGTCCTCGCCTCAGTCTCTGCAGTGCGAAACAGACGCTGGAAAGCAATCAAACCGCTCATTTGGATGCTGCGCTTGCAAGCAACCCCGCGCTCATTTGCTGCATCTTCCCTCCTGGGGGGCCCCCGAGGAGATCAGTGATTGTCTCGGTGCCTCTCATCCTGTTTGTGGGAGGATGGTAAGTCTACCGTGGGGGAGAGATCGTGGCCTGGGTCAGAGCTTCTTCATCAGGCTGCACAGGTCCTCGAATCCCCTGGAGATGGAGAAGAAAGGACGAGGGGGGACGTCTTGCACTTCATCCAGCGAGAGCAGGGAGCGGGACGGAGCTGAGGGGGCAGAGACACGGGTCAGAGGTGTCGGCGTGCGTTTGTGTGACAGAGAAGGTGTGCGAGCGCGTCGACAAACCTTTGGTCTGCGCGTACTCCGCCTGGCTGAGCTGGCTGTAAGGTTCTGGCTGCAGATTTGAGGAAATGAGCAGAGAGAAGGCGAGGAGCAAAACCTGGACGGGGAAAAAAAAACAGAAGACAGACGACGAGAAGAAAGAGAATTAATGAGGCGTCACCTACTTACAAGTGTGCAGAAGAGACGAGGGCAGGTTCTGTTCAAACCTTCGACTCAATTCAAATATTAAAGGGGCACTATGCAGGTTTGGAGAACAAATTCAAACTTTTCCACAGCTGTGTTTGAGGCTAGAAAGGTGGCAGGGTCCGCCACATATAAACAAAGTAAAACAGTACAAAACTCTTCATTCAGTCAAGAGAACGAAGACAGCTTGTTTATGAAGTTTGAAGATCTTAAATCTACGTGCTGCACCTTTACAGGTGAACTCAGCAGTGGAGCAGGTGATTTTAATAATGCACTCACGCACTGACCTGCATCTATCATTTAGTCGTTGCAGGTGATGCCGTCTGGGCAAATTCTCAGTGGTTTAAATTAATGTGTTGCCTCGTGTTTCTCACCAGGATGCAGGTTCCTCTGCGCGCCGTTCTGCCGGAGCTGTTCGGAAGCAGCGCCTGCAGCCGGCTCAGCTGCTCCAAAAGAGCGCTGCCATACAAACACAGAGAGGAGGATGAAAGAGACTGTCAGACTGAGGGGCCACAGCTTCCTCAACAACATAGCCAACTTTTTTTTTTTTTTGTTAGCGTTTGTAAAACAGCAAACAGAAGAAGAGCCGGGGAAAGTGTGTGTGTGTGTGTGTGTGTGTACGCAAAACATTCTTCCCAAATCAGTCACCACAACACCACAATCCAAGACAGAGAACGCCGTGTGAAGTTTTCAAATTGGATTGAATTCTTGTGATTACACTCCCCCGCGTCTTCTCTGTCCTGATTTTAAACAAGTTAGAATTTTTCTGAACGAGGTCGTCGCCCCCCGGGGGACA
>CAEMYA010000024.1:19654783-19690569 GCA_903131615.1 Diplodus sargus | reverse complement strand
TCAATGATCGCGATCAATGAAGTTCTCTCGAGACGCAATCCGACACACAACAAAGGCACAACAGAGAGAACGGGATGTGACTCGTACGAGCAATTTAGCCGAACATAAACAAGAGATGAGATTGGCAGAGATAAAAATGAGACATTAAAAATACACACGGCGCCGCTTGAAAGGGGATTTTTGGTCGAGTTCCTGTGATTGAGATTTAATGCCCGCAAATGAGTCCAAAACAGCATTCATAAAGATTTCAAAGACTTGGATCAGGGGGTGGTGAATGATACAACGGCAGTATCGATCGTCCCTGAAGCTCGGATCAACTCTCAAAACAAGGCTTTGTTCGTACGGTGGTGCATGGGGCATTAATGAGAGCGAGCCTTTATTAATTCAGGTGGTTTCGTGTTTCTCAGCCTTTTCAAGGACCAAATGTGTGAGGAATCGATTGAGAAGTGTGTTTAGCATCGTTAGCATGTCCAGCTAACTACCTACAGTACATCAAATACATCGTGCTGGTGTTACAAGTGAGGCACATTTCACTTTATTCCAGCAGTCTAATCTTACATTTTTCTTTTTCATACTTGAGGATGATCTCGTTTTATCTCCAATCGCAGGCTGCTAAGAATGAAGCGCGTGTGTTACCATTAGAAGCGTATCTGAGAATCCTTTTAGAACAAGTCGGCCGGAAACATCAAGAAGTCAGCTGGACTCAGAATACTGATCAAGACGTTAGATTAATGAATCGCACAGTTCTTCATTTCTGTTGCTCGGGGTGTCTCAATCAAAACGATAACCAAAGGCGTTATGAAGCAGTGTGTGGTCAGTGTGTGTGGTCACAGGAGTTAAAAGCACAGTGATACAGAAAAGAGTAAACAACGGAGCGGCTCTCTAGTTTCCTTCCTCACTCTCCGACCTGTTTCCCTGAACATTACTGCAACTTCAGAGCATTCAATGCCATCGACATTTATGCCATTTATTGGCGGTTTCAAGGACTTTATAATGACTCAGACGACTGATACTCACCCTACATGAACGGGAAGACAAGCTAATGAAAGTACTCTCAGTGAAGAATAATTACAGCAAAAATTAACTTTGTTTATTTTAGATGGATGATAGATGAGACTCATTTGGCATCTGTTTCTTTCAAAGGCGCAGTACGTAGTTTTGGGGAAGAGATTTTTAAATGGAGGACAAACTCTCTTTCTGTCCATGACTGAAAATAAACTGAATAAACAAACAAAACTTCATACATTTTTACTTTGTTTATATGTGGCGGACCCTGCCACCTTCTCTGGCTTCAAACAGTGTTCTGGGAGCTTATTTTCCTCAGAGAGCAGCTCGTTTATTCAGTTATGGAAAAGATAAATACTTCTGAGTTTGTATTATTACCTCATTATGTACTAAATATTAAAGTTCTGGGTTTTAATTTTTTCTCCAAAACTATAAATTGCCCCTTTAATGTATGTTTTCTCTGATTTGTTGCTGTTCTTTGTTATATGGCTATGCTACATAAGTCCAATGTATTTTTATTATTCTTTTTTCTTTATTATTGAACCTATGGAGTCTATGCGGGCGCACATGAAGCCACGATTTATTATTTGTACGTTTGTTTTCTCTCACTGTGAATAGCCGTAGTTTCCCTGAGGAAGCAGCGTGTATACAAAAAGTGGAATAAATCAATCGATCACTGATGGATAAATAATCTAAAGTTGCAGCACTTGTTTGCGAGGACTCACCTGTTGGTGTCCTCCAGCTGCTGGATCTTTCTCTGCAGCTCGAGGTTGTTGGCGCTGCACGCAGACATCCTGCAGAGACAGAGAGAGAGAGAGGGTGAGGATAAAATTAGGAAAGGAGAGTGTGTCTGCGTTGTGAGGCTGCATTGTTTCCCCTTTTCGTTTCTCTCTTTGCCAATATCCGTCTGCTGGGTGTTATCTTGCACCCCATTCTGTCATGCAGCATCTCCACCATCACCACCACCACCCCTCTGCTGTCTCTCTCGTTCCTTTCAGTCCCTTTGAGTCCATTATGTCCCTCCGACTGAGCTGAACAGCGACTGATAATGACTCCCCGTTGATGCGCTCGCAGCCGACTTAATTACCAACAAAACGGACTCCGCTCCCTGTTAGCAGTCTGGGCCCATCACGAAGCTTTCGCTGGCTGGAGGCGACAGACCTCATGCTTGTCTGAGTGTCGGTAGCACACTGTTTGATTTTTAAAGCTCCCATTCGATAATTAGGGATTTTCTAAAAAAAAATAAAAAGTGTGGAGTGCACAAAGGTTAGTTTGGAGATGGAGAGGCCCTGCTGTAAGCACACAGATCAATTCTGCATTCCTTTTTTGACAGAGAGTGAGACCAATGTTTAAAATATGTGTATTGATGGAAAACACTGTGGTTCTTGGTTTATAGATTACCACACAGCGGGCACAGCTGGTCCATCTTTGAACCCCAAACTTTCTACGCTCACTTCGGTCATGAATCAATGATGGAAGGTTTTTAGAGACCGGAGGAACACGGAGAGCTGTCTGAAGCTCGGCGTCGGTGAAATCGAGCAAACCCTACTGCAGGAAGGAGCTGATGAACAATAAAAGAGTCCTGTCGGGTGAATTCCTGCAATGCCAGGTTTTTTTTTGTTGAGGAGAATCAAACTACAAGCTTTACTCTGAATGGCTTGCGGAGGTGTGATGAGGCAGAACAGCCAGTGTGGGGGAGGCGGGCAGGATTAAACAAAATTTTGTGACAAACGCTGGCTGTGGTGCTGCACAGCCTGCAGGGAGCAGCGAGGAGGAGGAGGAGGACTAAACCGAGCTCCACTTTGGCCTCTCAATTATGAGATGCTGCATCTTCAACCTCCGCTTAACTCCCCCACCACTCCAGCTGCAACACAAAGCGGATAAGCCGCTCTTAAGTAGCACCGGCAATGCAGCGTTTCTGTCCGACTGACCTCAAATCAGACAAAGAAAGCTGAGTCATCTGGCCGCGTTTTTTCTGATTGTGCTGCAAACGTTCTCATTGTGAGGCTGTTCATTCAACACTTGGCACTCCTCACACACCTGTTTTCATCAATAATAGGTTCAAATATATGTGACTTTGACTGAATTATCTGTTTGTGTGTTGAAGGTCACGATTCTCAGTACGTTCTGTTTGCAATCTGGATTGTACATCTTGAATTTCTCTAGAAAATGGAAGAAAAAAAAAGACAAGCAAAAGTAATTACATTCCCATCAGCGTCGGCAGTGCTGTGCACTTAGTGCTGATTATAAAATGTTTTCATGCTCAGATACTAAAACTGAGATGTGTTCACATCTGAGCTCAAAGCGCCGCTGTGCCTAAACAGATCAGATTGGTTATAAAATCTCTTGTTAGCAAGCGTGTGTGCATGTCAACAGCAACCACGTGGGGCGAGCTCCAAAAATGAGTCAATCTCCAGAAACACCTCACGTTAAAAATGCACATCTTTACCTCAGAAATAAATATGTTTGCAGCCTGGAGCAGAAACAGTTTTGGACTCACTCATCTCAATTTAATCAAGAACAAAAGTTAAGCCTCATTAGGGGCACGGATGTCGATCTCTGAGACATAGTTTGTGGTGTTGATGCCTTTCGCCTAACTTCCTATCTAAATATTGGACGAATAATATAGCTTGCTGTGCGGTTAATTGGAGCGACAGACTGGGTTGGAGGGACAAAGGTGTTTCAGATTACAGCAGACAGCCGTGGACAGAGCGCAGAACCTCTGGAGGAAGAAACACAGAGGAGTCAAGGCGTTATGTAACTAACTAGGCTCGCTTTCGTCCTTTTTTGATTAGCCAGGAGGTAGATTGGGGTTTTTACAGCTAGTAATACTGTATCCCCACATTTTCTCAGCCATGTTCTCATGTTAAAGTGTCTTTTTCTCATCGTTACATGTGTAATTTCGGTGGTATTTTGCCACCGAATCTCCTCAGATATCAGTTCACTTTGTGTCGAACTCTGTGAAGTCTCATTCTCTTGAAAAAACGTTCTGGTCCTTCTTGGTTTGGCGAGCCGTGCCAGCTCCCACAACTCTGCTCTTTGTCTTTTTTCATTCCAAACAAAACACTTCTGTTGCTGTGAGCCTGAGAAGCTTCTCCAAAAGAAACCTGATAAACACCAGATATCATCAAGTGAAAAGGCCAAATCATAAAATGGATATTTACTTCCTGAGAATGTTCACAGTCTGTCAGCTTGTTAAAGTTAATTGAGCGTATGAGAAAACATGGAGGGCTTCAGAGCAAAACAAACGCCTGCAGATAAAAGTTATCTCTGAGCCGAGGAGAGGACGCGGTGCTGAGCGAGGATGCTGAGCTCTTACCTTCCCTCCAGACTATCCACGTATTCCCTCCTCTTCTTCCGACTTTCCTGAGCCGAGTGCTTGTTGCGGATTTTCCGCCGGATCTTCTTCAAAACCCTCTCTTCAAGCTTGTCAGGGAGATGAAACACACGGGAGGAAAAAAAGAAGGTGGAAAGAAGAGCGTAAGTGAGAAAGAAGGGTTTGGACGGGGCGGTTTGGGGGGCTACAACTAGGATATGAAGTTATGTGTGTGTTAGAGAGAAAGTGTGTGTGTCTTCCTTGTGTACCTTGGACAGGGGAAATTTACTGGGTAAGTTCACCCCTTCTTTAGCCAGAAGTTTCTTCTCGTCCTCATTAAGTACGAGCTCCTGCCGGGAGTGCTGCGGGCTCTGCCTCGCCTGTGAAGCAGATGGACAGAATATTCCAGTTAAAGCAGTTTACCCCAGAAAAAGTCACTGGAGTGGACCGGTTCATAAAATTCTGTTTGTTCGATCCAAAGGGTGCTCGCTCTCTCTCTCGCCCGAGGCAGGTTTCCTCAGAAGGTCTCTTGGTGAATTATATAGAGGAGCAGCAGAGCGCACACTTAGATCATACTGTGTTTATTCAGGACACTGAGGCTGACTCCTTTTCTATTTAATACCCTCTATTGGCTAGAAAGCTTTACAAAATTCTTCTCAGAAATATTCAGCTGTCTTCTCCTTACTGTCTGTCCAAGGTTGTTTAGCAGCAGGTCCTTCACCGTGAGAGTCTGAGCAGAGGACAGAGGGGACGTCTGCTTCGTGGTGAGGTAGTAAGCGATGCCAAGCTGCTCTTGGAGATCAGCGGACTCCCAGCCTGCAGGATGAGTCAGTACAACAGCAGGCGATGATTAAAAAAAACTGCCTCCAAGCGCCGTTCAAGAAGAACACAACATGTTAAGGTATCTGCTGAAGTCTCATACAGAAAAACGATCTAATGTATGTCTGACATTGTTTTTTGGGATATTTACTCATCTAAAATCCCCACAATGGCACCTTGAGACTGAATTACAGTGATATCACACTAACAACAGCTACTGGCTGTTAACCCTTCTTACAAGTAGCACCTTTACCTGCTGATCACAAGATGTCTCCTCGGTCACTGTGAAGTCATTTCTCTGTGTTTGTGCACTGGACACTTCAGGTTTTCACATCACACTTGCATTCGCTAAATATTTACCCAGGATCGACCTCAAAACTATTTGTTTGATGTCACAAATAATCCTCCAGCCTCTTAAAATCAGATTTCAAAGAAAATGTATACTTGAGTTTAGTTATTTCCTGTTTTATTTTGAAGTTCTGCTTTTCATTTCCTGTCTTTGTGTGATTTCCCGCCCTTCCTTCTGTGTTCAGCCCTGCTCACATCATCCCTGGTTTGTATTATGCTTTTGATCTGTAGCTTTTTGAGTTTTGTATTTCAGCTTTAGTTGGTAAAAGCTCAAATTTTGTTTGGTAATTGTCTGTCTTGCGTTTGGGTCCCATTCTGTGCATCCTGACGGCGCTTCACAGTGAAGCTCGAACATTCAGCAGCAGGAACAGGAAGAGAGAGACAGTTTTGACTGGAGGTGGACTTCAAAGTGGACTTTTGTTACTGCTGCACCCTGCTGTTCTTTAGAAAACTCTACAAAATATAGGTCACACCCCTCTCTGTGTGCTAGGTGTCCGTCTGTCTTTTGCAGGTATAGTTTCATCAGTCAGTTTCAGTATTTTTAGCAGCGAACGGGTCGACAATTCACGTAAAAAGAGAGCCATTATTCAAAAAGCTGTCCCCCAAGAGATAATTTCTTTGTGCGATGAACGGCCACTGCACAGGCTTTTATCCTAGAAATGCGCAGAAATTGGGAAATCCAATTATTTTGAATGCCGTAATCAGCGGCTCTCATTATTCTGCAACAGAAAGTACAAATGGATCTCACACTGACGTCTCCTGTCAATTTCCTGAGTTCACATCTAGTTTTCTCAGATGTTTCACTTTATAATTTTCCCCTTTTACATAAAATCTGACCTTACCCAGATCTATGGAAACGTAAGGTGTTTTTTCATCCGGTGGAGGATGGTTCTCCAGAGGCGGAGGCTGTGGGAAGGATTTTGTGTCAAAGGCTGGAAAAGCAGTGCAGGAGGCCGGGTGGTGCCTCTCTGTGGGGTCTGTCGGCGGGTCCTCGTTGATGCCGCTGTCGGTGGTGCAGGGCGACCACAGGGGGGACGTCGCAGCCGAGGAGGAGGTGCTCCCACCCAGCAGGGCGTCCAGGAAGTCATCGGCGGTATCTCTCTCAGGGCTTAGGGTCTGTTGGGGAAGAGGGGAATATATACATCACCTCTTCATCTAATCAGATCATCATATTCCAACACACGAGCGTGGACAGGAAACTTTACACAGAGCTCATTTGTCTCGGCCAGGCAGGAGAGCACAAAGAAACTGTAAATGAGCAAATGAGCTCCAAAGATTCAGCTCAGCAACTCTTGGCCCTCGTTGAGAAAACAGGTCACACTCAGCAGACAGATATATCATTTTCTTTTTTTTTAAATGAGATTCAGTGAATCTGTGGGTGAGATAATGTGGCGCCGAATGACCACCTCAGTACTCACGTCATGAATCGTGATATTCCACGGCTGGCTGCTGTGAGAAAAGGGGGATTCATCCGAGTTCCTGAGCAGGAGGTCGTTGAGGTCCATCCCTGCACGCACCTGAAATATAAAAACTACTCTGAGCGATGGGTTTGAAAAGTCAAGGTGCTCCTCGGTTCCTCTGAACAACGTGACTCAAATCTTCAGTTGGAGGTGTTGTAAACTTACTCAGTCCCACGACGACCTTCGCGAAGACTCAAATCAACACACTTTTAACCTCGTTTAGCTCGATCTGAATCGGTCTTTCACTCGCAAATCAGAGCGAGCACAGCGTGTCCTACCCTGTCTGTCGTCAGTGAAATAAATCCAACTTTAAAAACAGCCGCTGATGAAATTACAGTGAAACTATTCACCAGGAGTGGGGAGAAAAAACCCACACACACACACACAAAGCCAGATCAATACGTTCCTCTCTTTGAGCTCTGCGAGGAATGTCTCAGTCTGTTGCAGGGGACAAAGTTGAAATGCCATATCAGAGTAAAGTATTCATGAACCCTGCTCATCACCGACCAATCAAGTGTTCAGCAGACAGATAACAGGGCCAATCAGCTCGAAAGGAAAAAGACTCACTGACAGGTAATTACTAGAATTTTCTCACTGATAACCCGCAGTGACCTTTAATGTCATCCCGACATGTCAGGACCGATTCCCCGAGTGGTTTCACATTCATCTTTTGTTGATTTTTTTGTCACCGTCAGTAGAAAGCTTATTAGAGTTTATTAGAATTGATTTTCCTCCTTCTTGTCAGTTCAGTTCTGCTTGAAATCAAACCAAATGCACATATTTCAATATGTTATGAATATCTGTCATACAAACGTACAAACGCCTGAATCCCTCTTTTACTGAACTAAGACAGGCCTGTATTCATTTGGTTTACGTCGTTTTAACAGGACGTGAAGTAAATGAACTCACCAAAATAGTCCCTCCTGGTTTCTTTTCACAAATCATCTCTAGTTTGGTTGAAATAACACACACACATACACACATTTATACAGGATATATGTATTAAAAAGCTAACATAACATTGAAAAACATATATAGGGCCAGAGCTAGCAGGTTAGCATGCTAAGTAAACAACAGCTTCAGTAAACGTCTGGTCAACACAGCACATGGACGTTTTATAATGTACATTTACAGTCCACAGAGTCCGCCATGTTTCTAAAATACCTCAGAACAAGCAGACGAAACAGCGACTCTAGAAAGGGCCGGATGAGGGCGAGGCGAGGGGTGTTCAGTTGGTCGCAGTCTGAAACTACACCGCTCGGTTTAAACCATTAAAATGTGTTCACAGGTTTTGGAGAGTAAAAAAAAGTTGGATAAAATCTTGCACGTACAAATCATGTTAGCATGCTGATATTAGCATTTGGCTAAAAGAAACGCAGTAGCAGCCTCACAGAACTTCTGTCATGGCTGCAGCTATTTCTGGAGTTATTAGTTTGAAAGTGGCGTTGCTTTATACTTCAATGAGTCACTGGTAAATGTTTTCTTCACAGACTACAGGGATGCTTTGACAGACACGAATTTACTTTGTGGTTTCTTCCGCTCGCAGCTGCTAATGAGCTGTCGCACGCAGACGTCGCTTTGCTCTAAAGGGACACGAGGAACTTTCACACTTCTGACAAACTTTTACAAAACTCGCTGAATCCAATCGTGATTTTTTTTTTTCCCTCAAAATTGGTCCAAGAGGACTTTGAAGTGAAAACTTTTCTTCAGGAGTTTTGTGTCTAACAATGACGCCCTCGCCGCGATGCAGTCTCCATCATTTACCAAAGCTGAACAATAACAAAACTTCTTTTGCTTACCTGTGGCGGAGCGACCTCGGCGAAGCCTCGCCGCTTGGTATCTTTATTGCCGTTATTAGGAGAGTTGCTTTCGATCTATTTTGAAGCATACTCGCCATAAAGCTTAGGGATTATGTAATTTGTCCCACAGTTACACAAGAGGAACGAGCACACTTGCAAAGACGTAGCTAACCATTATCACAGTGGGGAAGAGATTCTTTCAGTGGCAGAGCTATTATCGTCCACTTCGGCACAGAACAAGTAGAATCAACAGTCTGTCCTCAACTTTTCCAAGAATGAATACCATCAACACACTCCTTTCATCACGGCCTCCACTTCAAGTATTGTGAATTACTTATTACACCTCAGAGGAGAAAGACTCATGTGGATCCGGTCGCACAAATAATTGAAAGCCATTTTCTTTTCTCTTCAGACGGTTTTTTTATTTTATTTTTTGGGGAGGACACATTCGTCCTCGTCAGACGGTTCAAAGCCGGCAGAGATGTGATATATTTCTTTTGATTGTATTTCTTTGTTAGCTTCTTTTCTCTGGGATGTTGTTTAACTTTACTAAACACTTTTTTAAACAAAAGTCTCAAACTTGGCAGGGACACCAGAAAGAAAGAAAAGGAGACTCTGCTGACTCAAAGGTGCCGGGTCAGAATCAGAGAGAGGATTATAATGATGCACAGATGAGACATTAGATTCTTTTTTTTCTTTTTAATCGTGCACCTAATGTGAATAAATCAGGACTCTCTGAAGCGCACTGTGGAGACGGACATCAATCTTTAAGCTCATGAGCTTTTCAGAGTCTCGCTCCGTGATGAAATACACGAGAACGTCTCACGTTCTTCCTTTGTATATGAGGTTATAGTATGTCGGGGAAAGGTTCAAGGTTATTTAAATGAATTCTAGCGGCGCCTTGGTGAGTTATGGTTTCACTGATTCATGAAGGACCCGGGCCTGATGGATTCATTTTTATTTCATGTGATCAAAATAATTCATACAGCGTGGCCCGTTGTGTGAACCCCATCTGATCACTATCCTTCACACTTTCAAGTACTTCCCTCTTATGTATTTGTTGCATTAGAATAAGCGTATCTGCAGCATGCCCGGTGTTATCAGTACTGTAATACGCCTAATTGCGCTGCTATCTTTATTGTTGTTCTAACTGGAGATTAGAGAGTTTCAAAGTACACGCAGATATGATCAAATCAGGACATTTTAAGCACATCTCTGGATACCAAGAAACGGCTGCAGCAGATAATTGCTGTGTTATTGCATACTGGGGCTCCATATTATCGTGTCCGCTCGGATGCATGTAACTGAAGGTCAAGAAGTTCTATCATCTCGTCTGTACGCTAAGGATTAGAGGATACATCCGACACCCCTGCAAGTGATTCACCAAGTAACAGAGATGTAGCATGAAATCAAGCTGCTGAATTCTCCTTCACTGACTTTATTAGACCTGCACAGACAGCGTGAGTGCAACTCAAGTCCACTGAAAATGATCTCACAGTCCTATTTCCTTGACAAGGGGTATGAAATTGAAAAGGCGCGTGTTGAAAAGAGCTGTGGAAATAGAGCTGCTGGGCCAAGAAAGCTACTGAGGTGCACTCAGCTGTACTTGTTGATCAGATCCATAGGACTAAATGAAACAGAGAGCTTATAGATACTGTGTTATCACTGCACCACCCGTGACATGCATGCATGTTGGGTGGCTCTAATCTTCAGCTCGGTGATAACTGATGTGCACAACATGATTAACTGCCAGCAGCTGGTGGAAATCCCCAGTGTGTCACCAGTAAGAGAAATGAAAGCAAATCTAAGTGGGGAGAAGTTGTTTGCTCAGGTTTGGAACACTTCTTGAACGGTAATTCCCTTAATTCAGCAAAGTGAAACGAAGATTGAACACATGGCGACACAATATGGCGGCAGCTGAGCACCTGTTTTGATTTTCTGTTTCTCTTGAACATAATGAACATGAAATAATCATCATCCATGGAGTTTGTTCGCTAAGGTCGTGGCTGATGGTCCAACCACCAGGAAAAAAATACATAATTTATAACTAATTTCCTGCCATTCTAAAATATTGAGATGAGCTTTTAATTAACTTTTCATTTTTTACATTAATGTCTAAAAGTGTATTTATTACCAACCACACTATAATCATAATCATATCAACAGAAATCAATGCATTCTTTGCTTGCATTGAATAGAAGTGACATATATTTGTAAAGGTGTTGCAACAATAAGTGTCGTCAACATTTACAGATATTAACGTTACACAAAGCTAGCAAGTGGAAAATGCTCCAAATACGGCTGTTTACAAGCTAACACAGAGAATGTACGCTAGCTAGTTAACGTTCAGACCCGAATTTGGCCAAACAATGAGATAATAATCATTTATAGAATTATTACTTTTCAGAAGTATCACTTAAAAGAGGGCAGAGTAACTAATTACCACTACTTAAATTACTATAAGTCTTTTTTTTCCTGGTATTTGTACTTTTAGGAGTGACTGCTGAGTACTCATGTGTTGGGGATCCCACTGCAATATGTTGTCTAATTAATTTATAATATTTATATCAATATATATCATAATTGCCGCTGTTGTCCCTGACCTCATATAATTGATTTCTTGACTTCTGGACTCGTGGAGAATACAAAGATGCAACTGGGAATTCTTTCAGCCGTTTAGGTTTTCGTTCAGCTCTCCGATTATCTTAAAGAGCTCGGCCTTTAATGACTTCATTACTCATTAGAAGTTAAAATTCAGGTCAGTTTCCTGCAGTGTTCCTCTCAGAGAACGTGTGCAAAATTAGTCATTAGTGCTTCTTCTTTAACACACCACTCAACATCTAAATCAAGCCCAATACAAAGTGTCCAACAAAGTTTTGATTCATATTTAAACGCCTGATTTAGTTTGTCTTCTGTTAAATGCAGAAGCCAATTAAATGCACTTCTAACTCATTTTGTGATGAACAAAAGCAACAGATTTCTCCTCTTCTGGTGTGTACAAAAGCTTTTTTTTGGAACAGTCAACATCTTTTTCTTCAAGAAGACACCAGCTGCTCAAAAGACTGTTGTAGAATGTCATGCCATAACACAAGGCTTTATTTTTGACGTGAAGTCATCTGTGCTCACTCAAGGAGACTTAAGTGACTGCAGACATCTGGAAAGAGACTTTATTCGCAGCGAGCACGACTGTTCAGAGACGTGACGCGGCGCAGAGCTCTCAGTGTCAGTCGAAATGAGCGGGAAGTTTATTGGTTTGCACCTCTTATTAGAAATCTTTTATTATCTCGTCTCCCTTGTGTTCAAAAAGACTGAAGCCCCTATAATAACCTTCTTTACAGCCGTCCAAACTTTAATTCAGTTTGTGTGCTCTCACTGAGATTTGGAGACGAGAATAAGAGAGGACGGGACCTGGGTTGGGTTTAATAAGTTTGGGTTCTCGTGGTTTAGAACATAGAAATCCAAAAGCAGAAAAAAAACATTCATTTCATGTTTCGGGGTTGACAGGTCATAAAAGAAAGCTGTGTTAGTAGAAATCCATCAAAATTTCCATGATGTACTCTTTTCTGAATGCCTCTCTCAGTCATGCCCGTGTTTTTTAAAAAGCACTCTCTTTCAGCACTACAATAAACCATCACGTCAGGGAGACACCTGCTCTCCTGGGGGCCCATTATACGCCTATTATGTTACATCCATGTATTTTTCAGTGCACAAGTTTGTTTCTCCTGTGAGCGTGTTGAATTGAGTCCACTGGGGTGTCAGGAAATATCCCATTACCTTCAGTATGATCGAGTGTGTATTTTCATACGGACATGTTCACAAAAAAAAACACATCGACTGATCCTGAACACGTTCTCGTTCAAACTGCATTTCAGTTTCTGTCAGGAGTTTGTTTTGTGGTTCTCTGCCCTCAGCTGGTGGAGAGATGCTACCACATCCAGAAACAGATCGGCGTCTGTTCTGTCCACCAACCAAGATCTCTTTATAAGACATGCAGCAGGAAAACACAGGGAAAAGTTGCAAAATACAACCAGATATCATTAAAACTGTCTGCATTATAACAGATTTCTTGTACCAAGGGCTTTCACTGGAATGTTTTCTCTATTTGCATAAAATTCATGGGTGTAGGTGAATATCTCCTCTCCCTCTGAGACACAACTCTGACCAGAGTTTGGTCCTTAAAGCCAATTACAGTTAATATAATTCAGTCAAAAATAAACTGTACACATTTCAAATGCAGGTTAATCACTCAGCTCGGACAAATTCAGTTCAAAGTCTGTTTAAAGCTGTTCAAATAAATCCAAACTCAAGTTTAGATTCAATCCAAGGAAGAAACAAGGAAACATTTCCAAGTCAGGTTTCAGACCGAGGCTCTCTTCTGCCACCTCCTGCCAGACTCATGTTCTCTCACCTGCTTTGACTCAGAGATGCTCCATCACAGCAGAGGCTCACCTGGTGCCTCAGGTGTTTGAGGTGGCGAGGTGCTTTCAAAGGCTCCCTGAGGTCAGTAAGAGGCGCTCACCCTCTGCAGATTTCTAAGGGAGATACAGGTCACATGAGGCCCTAATGATGACTTCACATATTAATTAAAAGTATCAGTAATTCTATGCAAAAACACTCCAAATAAAGCAGAAGTGCAGACGAGGCAACATGCAGTTTAAGAACAAACAATCAAGAGATGTCAAATTCAGAAAAATCAAGTCAGAATCTTCTTGTTAAAAGTAATTAAATTACACCTGAAATAGATTTTTGTAATCAGCCGAGTGTCCAAAAATGAACTGATATCTCTTACTAAATAATCATTGGCTGATATTGAAATAATTATCTTTTATAAATAATGAATGAGCATATAGAAGGATTAGTGTTGGTTAGTGGTGATATAAGATTGGAGCCAATTTCAATGTTCCGCCAGACTTCATTCAACAATATGCTAATTTTAACTTGTCTCGCTGGTTGACAGCCCTGCACACCTGCTACAACACCATTGTTGATCACTCATCAACTAATATGGGCAATTAGCCAAATCGGCATTATATCACAGTTTACATTTTTTCTAGAAAAAAAAAGTCTGAAAACAGAATTCCCAACTCTGCTGCTCACCCTGTGTAGTAGTGGGGTGACATCCACCTAAAACCGACTAGTTTTTGAATGTAGTTTGGTGCGACCTTCTCACACATGAAAAACATTCCAAATGCGTCACAAAAATGTAAACTATGAGCTCTTGTGTCATTTTTGTCCTCTCTTAGCGAGAACTTGATACAACTATAAGGAAACAATATTTTTATTGGCTTGTTCAACAAGTTAGGGGTCTTTTGGGAGAACAGACAAGATTAAAATAACTGAAGAAAGCGGCTTTTGTTCACAGCAGTGAAACGTCACTAATTTAAACTGACTAAATTGCCAATATCAAGCATCACATGAGAGAATTAACTTGAACTTGGCCCTGTTTTTGTACCTCTCGGTCCGCCTGTGCGCAGCTGATAAACACGCAGTTACGCAGCGGGCGCACGTCCAGGTCCCTGTCAGATGACACCGGGCTGTGGAGGAGCAGCGCCCCCTGCTGCTGCACCCTCCCTCCTGCACCACCAACACGACGGCAGCAGCGGCAGCAGCAGCAGCAGCAGCTCCTCCTGTCACCACCGGGACTGCCTGTCCTCAAAGGCAGAGTTTTGCAGCAATAAACCCCTCGCGCGTACAGACCAACGACCTGCCGACAAGATGGTGAGTGTCAACTTTTCTCTCAGACGCAGAAATAAGTGTTGTTATCTCCCTCTAAGATGTAGCAGGTGAGGCAGCTTCCCCCCAAGCCTTGTGAAATAACCTTCATGTATATAGAAAAAGCTCCGGGCTCTCTGAGCGGGGCTGTCAGGTGTGTTGAGAGGTGGATGCACGAGCTCGGCGGTGTTAGATGACCGCATGAAGCGCGTGTGTGCGCTCGCGGAGGACATACGCAGCAGCCGGCTGGTAAAGCTGCAGGGCTGTGGCCTGGACGCTCGCTCGGCCCCGCGCTGCCTCCGCTGTGACGTTCATATTAAAGCCCTTTAATATCGAGCTGCCTCTGTCGCATACGACGGCAGACAACACAGTGTTGTAACACACAGCTGAGGTCCCAACACAGACCCCGTTAACTCCAGGCTGGAGATTTAGATCAGATTCTAACAGACTGCGTCATATGCATGGACGTGAGAGGCGATATAATATATTATAGTGCCTTCAGCTGTGCGTCACCTGCGTGGAAAGCTGCATTGCATTTCATTTTTGGGGGGGTTTATCGTGGTGTAAGGGGATTTATTACTTCTTGTAATTCATCATTAGAAGCTCTGATTGTCTCTTGACTTGCTAAATGTGATATTGTTCTACTTGTTATATAAGCTGGGTGACTTTAAGGTGTTATAAATTGTTGTAAATGGTGTTAGATCCTTATTTTTTCCATGGTAGAAAAGTGGAATCACACTGCTGAGGCCCACATAGACGCACAATGAAAATGGCTACCACACTATGGGGCCAAAAATCACCTAAAATGCCTTCATCACTTCTGTGACTGGGAGGATTTCCGCTTGAAATGTTCCTTGAACTAAGTTGAATAATAATATAAGTTCAGGCTGAGTGCTTCCTGTTGGTCTACATTAAGAATTTACTCATCCAATGTACATTTCACCTGAAAATCAAGTGTTAAAGGGGAATTTAAGGTGTGAAATGATGAGATTTTGTCCCCCGGTGGTTCTGAAATGGCCCATTGAGCCGCAGCGTGAGTGGTGACTCAGTAAATCCTGATCCTGTTTGCTTGTTTAGGATCCAGACGGTTAAGTCTTCACACTCCGTCCTCGCAGTCGGCCTGATGGATTCAGTTTCCAGCATGACTTTCTTTTTATAACTCCACTTGAAATGACATCTGGTAGTGGTCACAAATAAATAGATGCAGATGATGAATAAACTGAACCTGTGCTGGTTGTGAAAAACTGGATGAGTGTAACACCTCCCCACCAACCACCACCACCTCCTCCCCCCCACCCAGGTGAACTTCACTGTGGATCAGATCCGGGCCATCATGGACAAGAAGTCCAACATCCGGAACATGTCCGTGATTGCCCACGTGGATCACGGGAAGTCCACGCTGACTGACTCGCTGGTGTCCAAAGCGGGGATCATTGCTTCGTCCCGCGCCGGAGAGACCCGCTTCACAGACACCCGCAAAGACGAGCAGGAGCGCTGCATCACCATCAAATCCACGTACGTGGTGCAGGGGAGTGGGTTTAAACAAACCAACACATGAAGAGGTCATAAAAACTTGAGTATTTCTCTTTTAGAATAAATATTCACAGCAACATGAGCAGCAAAGATGAGGAAAGACACTTACTTAGCTATTATTTTATATTATTAGAGTGTAGTTACGTCAGATTGATGGACAACAAAAGGAGAAAACCAAAATGTTTCTAAATCCTGACTGGTGCTCAGCCAGTGTAAACAAGCTCAGACAGAACAGCACAGACAGAAATATCACCGGGTTCAAGTCATTCCATTGCCAGACGATGAGAGTTTATACATTTAACGTGGAGATAAAGTTCTTATGTCAGTATGAATACGTGTCAGGGGAAAAGTTTACAGTTAATGAAGGAAATAAATAAATGTGTGTTTTAAGTAAGTATGAGGGTGGTCTGTCGCAGTAATAAACTGATTATGAGCCCGGCTGTTCATCAGATCCAGTATTCAGCGTACAGACGCCGTGTCCTCGCCGCAGCAGCTCGGGGTTTATATCCCACCTGTGGCCCCTCGCTGCATGTTGTCCCCCCGTCACTCTCTCTCATCCTGTTTCCTGTCTGTCTTTGGCTGCACAAACAAAATAAAGCCATGAAAAACGACAAATATAACAATTTTTTTTAAAAAAAGTGCTACTTCAGCTCCAATGCAGTCGTCTCTCTGTGTGTAGTCACAGAGTCCCGTCTACAACGCCGTCTGATTGGTTACACCTGTCGAATAATTAGAATCTGTTAAGTAACTAGTAACTAAAAATATCAAGTAAATGTAGTGGAGTAAAAAAATACAATATTTGCCTCCAACTCTGACACCCAGATTGTCATTTTGACTGCAAATTAAGGCTCCACAATAAATCAAAATAGAATCAAGTATATATAAGTATAAGTACTGTAATGCATATATGTACATATATATAAATTAAATACTGTAGCGCTGCGGAGACGACCTGACCTACAGATGTTGTTCTCCAGATGTTTGTTTGGTACAGACCCCTACACATGTCACATAAGTATGATTTTAATAGTTTAAAAAAATTAAATAATGAGTTTTTAATTAAAATTGTGATACAAAAATTATAATTCCCACTAATTTATTTGTTGAAATGTATTTAAATTATTTAAATTAATTGCATTTTTTTCGTGCAGTCCTAATGCAAATGTAAACTCCAAAAAAAAACTCTGTTAAGGACTAATTATGAGTATTGACCCTAAAAAAACAAATTTTAGTTTTAGTTTTAGTTTAGTTTTAGTTTGTACATTATTATTGATATGAAATACTAACATGTCTTTAACTGTGTCTGTTCTGACGGTATCATGTTTCATCTATTACACAGCCATCCATCACTTTCTAAAAGGCTGCTGGCTGATTCATAGCTGCAGTATTTGCATTGATTGCTGGTTGTAAATAGAATTATTCATCTGATTTAATTAAAACAGGCTCAGCAACACATTTATAGACACCAGAAGGATGTAGCTGAAGAGCTGCTTGTTCAAAAATCTACTCAGGATGGTTCTTCATGATTCCAGTTCTGGTAGACGCGACAGCACAAACATTGATTTACATCATTAATTGTGTGCTATAATCGTTCCATCACCTGAACTCTGATGATCTCTGTGTGACTCAGCACGTCTGCCCTATTTCCGGCTCCAGTGTTGTCAGTTCAGACATGTACTCATTTAATTTAACGTTATTGATCCATTCTTTGCTTCACATGTATTTTTAACGGCGAGGTGGTGCTGGCAGGTGATCACGTCTCCGGCCGTCTCACGTTTCCTCTCTGCCGTTCAGGGCGATCTCTCTGTACTACGAGCTGGAAGAGAACGACCTGGCGTTCATCAAGCAGTGTAAAGATGGAAGCGGCTTCCTCATCAACCTGATTGATTCCCCGGGTCACGTTGACTTCTCCTCTGAGGTCACAGCTGCTCTCAGGGTCACTGATGGAGCCCTGGTGGTGGTGGACTGTGTCTCAGGTAATAACACACACACACACACACACACACACACATCACTATACTCTCTCCCTTCACGCCCGGGCTCACCTGGTTGTTCTCTCTGACAGGTGTGTGCGTGCAGACTGAGACCGTGCTGCGGCAGGCCATCGCTGAGCGCATCAAGCCGGTGCTGATGATGAACAAGATGGACCGCGCCCTGCTAGAGCTTCAGCTGCAGACGGACGAGCTCTACTCGACTTTCCAACGCATCGTGGAGAACGTCAACGTCATCATCTCCACCTACGGAGAGGATGAGGGTGGACCCATGGGGAACATCATGGTGAGGGAGCGCTCAGACAGCACTGTCCATCCTGAGGAATCAAAATGTTGCTCTTCTGCTTCTTTATTATCATCTGTAGCTGCTTTTAAAAGTATTAGCATTAACTTAGCGAGCACTTTTAATCCTCGTCCCCCTAAACCAGGAGAGAAATGTTACTCTTCTCTTTACTGTCCTCAGATTGATCCTGTTATTGGCACAGTCGGGTTTGGCTCCGGCCTCCATGGCTGGGCTTTCACCTTGAAGCAGTTCGCTGAGATGTATGTGGCTAAATTCGCCAAAGCAGACTGTAAGATGGGACCGGCGGAGAGGTGTAAGAAAGTGGAGGACATGATGAAAAAACTGTGGGGTGACAGGTAAACGATTAACTTGACACGAGGCTGAAAAACTGCTACCTGGAGCCAAAGTCGCCCTTAAAAAAACATTTCTAGCACACACCGAGACGTTGTCATGATTGCAACCAGTCATTTCAGTGCCGTGATGTTTTGCAATAATTTGTTTGATACGCAGATATTTTGACCCAAAAGCCGGCAAGTTCAGTAAGACCGCCACTGGTCCCAACGGCGAGAAGCTTCCTCGCACCTTCTGCCAGCTCGTTCTGGACCCCATCTTCAAGGTGAGTAGAGAAAAAGGTGACATTAAGCTATAATCTCTATGATACCTGCAGGGCTGGAGGTTGAGCTCTTTTCCCTCTCTCACTATCCTTCAAGGTGTTTGACGCCATCATGAATTTCAAGAAGGACGAGACAGCCAAAGTCATCGACAAGCTTGGCGTCAAACTGGACTCGGAGGACAAGGAGAAGGAGGGGAAGCCCTTGCTGAAGGCTGTGATGCGACGCTGGCTGCCTGCCGGAGAGGCTCTGCTCCAGATGATCACCATCCACCTGCCCTCGCCCGTCACCGCACAGAAATACCGCTGCGAGCTGCTTTACGAAGGGCCGGGAGACGACGAAGCCGCCATGGGTCAGTGGAACGCCTCCAAAGCACGTCTCTGGAGAAGACACGGAGCATTTTGATGATGATGGAGCATAAAATAATTGGCTTTATTTGGGCTGTGCTATATTCAGATCTCACCGTCTCTGCTGTCTTCTCAGGTATTAAGAACTGCGACTCGAAGGCTCCTCTGATGATGTACATTTCCAAGATGGTCCCAACCAGCGACAAGGGTCGCTTCTATGCTTTTGGTCGCGTGTTCTCTGGCAGCGTGTCCACCGGACTGAAGGTTCGCATCATGGGGCCAAACTTCACCCCTGGAAAGAAGGAGGATCTTTACATCAAACCCATCCAGAGGTGGAAAAACCACTATACATGAAAACAAAGACATGTGTTTTCTAAATTCAAGTTTTCTTTTTATAACCGCGTCCTTTTTCCTCTTCATGCAGGACCATTCTGATGATGGGCCGGTATGTGGAGCCTATTGATGATGTCCCATGTGGCAACATCGTGGGTCTGGTTGGTGTAGACCAGTTCCTGGTTAAGACAGGGACCATTACCACCTATGATCAGGTAGTGTCTTTTTTGTTGTACTTCAGCTACTGATGTACTCAACAATGGATGATGTACAGGAGCCACGAGAGGAAAGTGAAAAAATTACTAGATAGGATAAGCAGATAGATTTTAAAGGATAAATTCAACCAAAACTGAAACTATTTTGTGGAACACGAAACTTTTTGTGACTTTACCATCAGCATGTGGGTGAGAGGATAATGGCTTAATTTACATTTTTACTTATCTTTGAAAAGTTTTGTTTTTCTTCCTCCTTGATCCCAATTTTAAATTACAATTTTTAATCTGTGAAAATAGGTGAAACATATAAATGAATAAATAAGGCAGGTGAATTTTTCCAATTACATTTTTCTTTGCCAGAATGTAAAAGATTATCTTGGCAAAACCTTTTTTTTTTTTACTTAACACACACAGGGAAAAAGCTATTTGGATCACACGGAAAACTGAAATTGACTTTTTCCTTTCTTTCCAATAGGCCTCTCAGGGCTTCCATACTGATGAGTTACTTATACCAGTTCTACCTGTTACAACAACACAAACAGAACAAGACTTTGAGCTTGATGTCTCTGTCCGCAGGCCCACAACATGAGGGTGATGAAGTTCAGCGTGAGCCCCGTGGTCAGAGTTGCCGTGGAGGCCAAGAACCCGGCTGACCTGCCCAAGCTGGTGGAGGGACTGAAGCGTCTGGCCAAGTCGGACCCCATGGTGCAGTGCATCATCGAGGAGTCCGGGGAGCACATCATCGCTGGGGCCGGAGAGCTGCACCTCGAGATCTGCCTGAAAGACCTGGAGGAGGATCACGCCTGCATTCCACTGAAGGTGACGAAGCATCAGGATTTACTCACATGAGCTTTGTTTTTACCTTTATTATATTTTGTATTCTGTCATCCCTTTCCAGAAATCAGACCCAGTCGTGTCTTACAGAGAGACAGTGATGGAAGAATCAGACCAGATGTGTCTGTCCAAGTCCCCCAACAAGCACAATCGTCTCTTCATGAAGTCCCGCCCGTTCCCTGACGGCCTGGCTGAAGACATCGAGAAAGGGGACGTCACCTCTCGGCAGGAGCTCAAGGCGCGTGCCCGCTACCTCGCCGAGAAGTATGAGTGGGAGGTGACAGAAGCCAGGAAGATCTGGTGCTTCGGTCCAGACGGAACCGGGGCCAACCTGCTGATAGACATGACGAAGGGGGTCCAGTACCTCAACGAGATCAAGGACAGCGTGGTGGCCGGGTTCCAGTGGGCGACTAAAGAGGTGAGCAGCAGATAAAGTGGCTGAATCAGTCGCTCTGTGTAAACGTTGCTCAGATTTTTTGACATGCAGTCTCTGTCCTGGTCCTGCAGGGCGCTCTGTGTGAGGAGAACATGCGCGCAATCCGCTTTGACATTCATGACGTGACACTGCACGCAGACGCCATCCACCGCGGCGGAGGACAGATTATTCCCACAGCTCGTCGGGTCCTGTATGCCTGCCAGCTCACGGCCCAGCCACGACTCATGGAGCCCGTGTACCTGGTGGAGATCCAGGTGTGTGTGGAGGAAACACTGCTATAGGATTCTATAAGTGTATAATTTCTGATTTTAATATCTCCGTGTCACTCTCTGTCTGATTGATGTTCCTTTTTCCCCTGAAGTGCCCGGAGCAGGTGGTCGGTGGGATCTACGGTGTGTTGAACAGGAAACGAGGTCACGTGTTTGAGGAGACGCATGTGGTGGGAACTCCCATGTTTGTAGTGAAAGCCTTCCTCCCTGTCAACGAGTCCTTCGGTGGGTTTGTGTGATAAATATCGCATGAATCTTACACAATTTTGACAGTTTCACCTGAATGTTGTGCTTTTTGATTCAACCATATGTTTGATTTTAGAATAATTTTGATTTATTTATTTATCTGGTCTTGGTTAGTCATTTAAGAGGTGCAATCATGAAATTAACTAGAGATTATTTAAGATTCAAATGGATCTTTGATGTGCTCTAACATGAAGGTCCATGAATTTTTACATTGTAACACAAAAGAAACATGGTAGCTCCAAAGAAGACAGTTGTATTTGCTAACTAGAATGGCAGTAGAGCGCCTACCTTCACCAAGTCCCCTTTATCTGCATCATATTGTACTCACTCATAGAGACTAGCCACCTGAATATGGTTTCTTTCATTGAGATTGTTGCATTATTTCCTGAGAAATCAACAAAAATGTCCAGTGATAAAGATCTGTTTATTCGGAATCACACCCAGAAGTTAACAGGTTGCATTCTGGGCCGAGACCCGTCCTCCATCCAAGTTTCACAGGTGATCTGTTCTGTAGTTTTTGTGTTATCCTGCTGACAAAGCAACCAAACATCCAACATATGGACACAGACGAAAACATAGAAAACGCAGTAATATATAACATTTTTACCATATCTCGGTCACTCTACTTGGACAGAAACAAAAAACTGATATGCAATATGTTGAAAAGTTTTACCATAAAACAAACATTTATATCGTCAGCCATTTTTCCAAGTTGTTGTGGGACTTTGGGGATTTGGATAGATTACCTTTAGGATCAGGATGAGGATCGCAGGGGGCTCGACATTAATTTCCTTATTCTTTATTCCCTCCAGGCTTCACAGCCGACCTGCGCAGCAACACTGGAGGCCAGGCCTTTCCTCAGTGCGTGTTTGACCACTGGCAGATTCTCCAGGGAGACCCCACTGACCCCGCCAGCAGACCCTACCAGATTGTCGGGGATATCAGGAAACGCAAAGGTCTGAAAGAGGGCATCCCTGCCCTCGACAACTACTTGGACAAACTGTAAACACTGACCCCCCCCGGATTATAAAATACCAAATCAATCTCTAAACCCTACCCCGTGGGCACTTTAAAAATCTTTGCACAGGCTTACAGACACATCGCACAATTTGTTTTGACTGGAGCAGAAACAAAGCTTAGGCTTCTGTTGTAGGCTAGTGGAGGCAGCAATGCTTTTTTTTCATTTCACAGCTACAGTACACCAAGTGCCTAGGGCGAGGGTTTTGGGGAACAATTGGATCAAAGCAGTCGTATCTCTCGTTTCTTCTCTTCCTTCACATCATCCCCTTCCCCCCCTCCTTCTCATCTGCCAGGATGGGTCTGTACAGTGCACTGTGATACTGCTGCAATAATGCATATTGTAAATGGATCAAGGCCAGATAAAACAAATGAAACCACCAATAAAGTGTTACAGACATCAAAATCCCTGGATTGGAACTTTGTTCAGTGGATGAAATTAATAAAAATGTTCAACTCATGATGAAAATGTGACTGTTATTTACCCACTGGGCTGAAAGTTATCAAGTCCCAAGTTTTAATTATTATTTAAATGTACTACAGAGAGTTTTTAACTGGTTATGAAAGTCTCAATTCAATTCTGGTTCCTGTATGAGACCCAGAAAAGCAAATGAGACCCATCAGGGAGAAGATCTACGGATGAGTTATTCTTAACGCCTGTTACAAGGTCAGATGCAAACTTTTCGAGGTTGGAGGAGTGAATTTAAACAATTTGTATGAAGTGTTGTGGATGAATTGAGTAGTTTGGTGGAAATGTGCACGGTAAGGCAAGAAAATATGGAAGTACCAGTCTTAGTTGTCAAGGTCCTTCAAACAATTCTCGTTCATCTGATAAACCAGGTGAGGAAGGAGACTCAGGAGACGTGATGCCACATGGTTTAAGTATTTAATGCAGCTTAATCGAGGAGAACAGGCCCAACAATATATGTAGTAAGACGGTGTGTAGTAAGAAGAATAGGAGCCTGCTAACATCATCACTGCCACTACAACTGTTCCTCCTCCTCCTCCTCACAGAAGCCTGTGATCCTGAGTGTGACCGCAGTGTAACTCTACCTTCTAGGTGACTATGAACTTACGAGATGTAATCCATGTAAACTTCCTTACAGTTCACTTTGTTATAAATGTTGCACGGCCAGGTTGCTTCCGTCTCTTGCTTTTAAAGAACATGCACATGCCTGTCAGATCTTTACCACAGGAGACGACGGTGCTCATATCCGTTGTTTCCTCTTAGTTTTTCAGTAAATGATCTCTCCAATTCCAGTGTGAATGCTAAACTAAGCTAAGCGGCTGTTGGGTTATACTCACTGCACAGACATAAGAGTGTGTCGACCTTCTCCAGAGCCAAGCGACACTCCTGAGGGTGGGCACTCCTCCAAATGAACAAACAACCACTGTACATTTTCCTCACTCTTTAATCAATAGTTATTTCAAGTTACATATATAATGTTAATAAATGCCACTTTAATATACGGCCCTTTAAACGTCCGCACCAAGAGGGAAAGCTCTTCCGCCCGTACTTTTTAAAACAAAGCTCAAAAGAATCATATCTGAAGAGTTAGTGTGCATTCATAGAACAACCAAATGAACATATGCAAGGCCGAGAAGTGCAAGGTTTCTTGGGTATAGGCAACTACCAAGCAAGGACACGAGAAATTGCAGATTGTACTGTATGTAGAAACCCGGAAAAATTGCTTACCATAACCATGTTGATAAGATTAATATGACATTTGGTTCAAATTGGCCAAGAGTTCAGAAAAGCTGATGAGTTCTACGGGGAGCTATGGAAGTTACAGCTGATGTGGGACTCAGTGAAATGCTGGTCTGTACTGAACGATGACGGGGAAACTTGTCTTGGCAAATCTGATTAACTGTACATCCATACAGTTGTGACTCTCCTTGGCACTAACGCTGCGGAGAACAGGAAGGGGAATTGTACAGCTTAAGTAGAATTCAGTGTCAAGCCTTGTGCCATCAATCCACAGCAGTGACATCGATACTGTGAATAATCTGAGAGGCTCCTCCCTCCCTCTCCTTCCCCTGTGGAGTCGGTTACAGTCATGTCTGATTCAGAGGCTGGCATCACTACAACACAAGGCGATTAAAGGAAGCCGCCGAAAAAGAGAGAGACGGCATCTCAAATGACAAGCTACGCTCCATGTAGTGACCTACATCACTTTACGGCTATTTGACCACCCGGGTCAACGGTAGTGCACTATATGGAGATAACAGCATGATGTCTGAGAGATCAGTCCCCAGGGCGGCTGCTGAGGTGGGGCCCCGCGCTGGCGTCAATTTGTCACATTTGATGGTTGATCGTTGCTACGTTGTTGGAGGTGACTATGTGTAGAAGATGACCTCGGGAATCTGTCCGTCCTCTACTGAAGTGCCATTGTTGTTGCCCGCCGCGTAGCAGAAGGTGAAACACGTCTTTGTGCCAGTGGATGATGACTCGTGTGTTACCTTTCGCATTCCTTTAGTACCATAATGAGAGTCTGGACCCTGAAAGACAAACAGAAAGGGTGAACATACTGCTGGAGCCAAAACTGCAGCGTGAGAGATTAGATATCATTTATATTCTTTGAGAGTTAATAGAATACATTTCTAATTTTGTCAGGCTGTGTAAAACTTATCACCATTTCTCATTGTTCTATGACATCTATAGATCTCCGTACAGCTTTTTAAAGTAAAACTCAAGCACAATTACATGAAAGGTGATTTCCTTTCTGTGGCTCCTCTCTGAAGCCATTATCATTTTTTGTTAGCCTTCCAGTTGTCATCTGACAGCCAGGCATGTTACTTAAGCAACAGCAAAATCCACCATTTCTCCAGGAGTTGATTAGCAGGTACAAAAGTTAGCTAACTATCTTCATGTCAGTCAATCTAGCCCCGTTCTTGTTCTACTTCCCGTCTGGTGTGAGACGTAAGGAGACAAACAAACAGGATTGTTTCATTTTAAATGGTAAACTAGAATTACCACCTTGCACTGTTTTACCTCGGCGCACCAGTCAAGTTGGCGTCTATTGAAGGTCTGAACGTTTTTTGCAGAATATTACAACGTCACAGTGAAGTTGACCTTTTGGATTTAAAATTTTAAATCTTCATCCTTTTATCCTATTACACATTTGTGAAAGATCTTTGATGAAACAATATGTTTTGTGAGGTCACAGTGACCATGACTTTTGACCACCAAAATCTTAACAGTTTATTGTGGAGTCCAAGAGGAAATTTGTGCCAAATTTGAAGAAATTCCCTCAAGGTGTTCAGATCAGATCAGAGCATCAGATATCGCATTCACAAGAAGGTAACTGACGGATGGATGTATGAAAAACCCTAAAACATAAACGCATCCGGCCACAGCTATCACTACTGTGGAGGCATAAAAACAAGTATTTTTCAAGGATTATATTTGAATTCAGGTGTATTCCCAACATTGAAAACAGTTGAAATTTGGCATTAATTAAACCTTCAAGATTTTGTTCAAACCCTGCAATAAAATGTACAACTTTTCTCTGACTGAAATGTGTATCTGGTATTATAACCAACACACGACTGACCTTCAGTGTTGCGCAGGCAGTGTAGTTGACGTTGGGTAAGATCTCCACTGGTTCTTTGAACATGACTCTGAAGGTGTTGGCTGACCCATCACAGCTGAAGCCTGTGTCATTCTGGCCCAGCACCGTGTTACTGTCTGTGTGAATGATCTGCGTCGAGAGAAAGAGCAGCCAAAGTATATTATACAACATGCCGACAACATATGATGGAACCACAGACAGAATTTCTGAAGCGCTCGGGTCCACACCTGTATGTTAACTTGGTAGTCTGTGGGTCCGTGTATAGAACCATAGAGACCAAACCCAACAACGAATATCCTTCTGTTTACTGAGAACCTGAGAAGAAAAACACACAACGGGAATATGTCAGGAAATGTGACTGTGTTGTGACTTACGTACATTATGTGGTACCAGACTCGTCTTCCACAGGGGACATTACTACTACAACTGCTTCCTGGAACCCAGGAAATCTAACTACAACGACAATGTTGAGTTTGAGATACATTTTGATGGATAATTGGTTTCAAGCTGAACAAACGGACAATATTTGAACAGATTGTCTCCCTTTTGGCGGCAGCTCTGCTCCGAACTCACCGTATACGGTCACTTGTCCCGCTGTAACCCCAGCGGCTCTCCACTTGTCCGAAGCGGGTGATGCTGCACTCCTTCCCGCGGAGACAGCAGCGAGGCCGGTCGATGAAGTCGACACGAGGCTTTGGGTTTACTGTGAAGTGGAGGAAGAGACTCACCACCTCTCTGTCGGTCAGAATACTGGACTGGGCTGGACCTGAGGGGACGATGACGAGACCAAGGGATAAAGATCAGGGTCCTGAAGCGCAGGATGTGTTTCAAGACAGTAAAGCTACAGTGTAGGTTTGTCTGTTTACCTGCAGCAAACTCCTCGATGGTCATGAGAGGGAAGCGGATGAGCGTGAGAGCTTTGCCCAGGACTTTGCGCTTGTTTTCTGGTGTGGGCTGCAGCTGCTGCCTGTGAGCCTCCGCCTCTGCCCAACGCACCGCGGCGCCAAACAAACGCACCTCTCTCACCCCGAGAGTATCCCTCTCCAGCACTGCCACCAATGTGTCTACAGGAAGCAGAGAAGAGAAATCAATCAGTTTGGCTGTTATAAAATAAATAAATATACCGATGACGACAATCACAAGGCCACATTACCCAGATCTATGTCTGTGAAGCCTTCAGCGGCGAGAGCATCTCCAGTGTTCTTATCAATGTTCTCTAGACAGAGGCTGGCAAGCTGAGGCTCATCGAACAAACGTGCCTGAAACGAAAAACGAAAAAAACACATTCTTACAACATGGACTCGCTAGTAATTAAAAATTGACGACTGCAATAAAGAAAATGACAATTCAATAAGAAGTGTACGATCCACAAGTGGGACTGGATCTCAAACCTTCAACCAAAAAGTATGAGTATGGAATTTAAACTGCCATCGTATAAAAATGAGATTAAAAAACAAATATATAAGTTGATAGCCACAACAAACCCTACAGTTTCAGCTCTGTTACACATTATTCTAGCAGCTTTTGCACACAAAACAATATCAGGCAGCAAAACTAGGAGTTGTAAGAAGCTGCACAGATGCATGTTCAGAACTACAGGCAGTACAATCAGTCCTACACATCAAACCGCAGACAAGAACTGGTCAACATTCGTAGCTGGGGGGACGCAGACCTGTGTGAGCAGCATGAAAGCGTTGTCTGCTCTCAGGTTCTTCTTGAGGAACTCCACACAGTGAGCCTCCAGGGCCGGCACTGCATACTTCTTAGCTGTGTATAGTGTGGTCATCACCGTCTCAGGCCCGATCTGGACCTCATCAGAGTACAGAAACCTGCAGGAAGATTGTTTTTTTTATTTTTTGCACACAATTTAGAGGTGATGCATTGGTATGTAATGTGACGTGGCGTTGTTTCAGCTTGTTTTAGTTGCACATTCTTGCTATTTGTCAATGCGGGTATGTTCTTGTGAAGTAAACTACACGCCCACAGGACATGCAAATCAGTTTAAATGGCAGACTCCCTCTCTCCTCGTCACACACACACACACACACACACACACACAGCTTACTTCAACAGGGCCAGAAAAGCAGCTGGTTCCACATCAGGAAGCTCGATTTCCGTTGAGGTCGTCGCCATCCCACCGTTGAACATGGCATCAAACACTGCGCTCCCAACCGCCAGAACAAACCTGTCAACGGTTAACACAGGTGACGTCTTTTTTTCGCTTTGCGGATTCAGAGTTAGCTAGCTAATGTGCCGAATTACCCCCCTAAACTTACCTGTGCGCAGGTATCCTCTGAACTCCCATTCCTTTGCCCACTAGAAAATGAACGTCGCTGAGCACCTCGTTGTTGAAGAGGAACGCGAACCTCTCCTTCACGGTGCTCTTCGTCGCCTGCCAGTTGTACACTGGCTCTCGGTACACCAGCACGGACGCAGCTGCCGGAGTGGCGGTTGGTGCGTTCGACTGGGACGCGTTTGACGCTGCGGTGGTTGCCATGTTGGACGCCGGGGTGGACATGGCTCCCGCTGCCGCAGCACCTGCCGCAGCGGACTGCTGCAGGGAGTTCTGCGCAGTCGGCTGGGCTCCGGTCGAAACACCGTTGCTGTCTCCGCCGCCAGGCCCCAGCTGCGGGTTGGGACGCCTCGCAGCTCCCTGCGCTCCGCCGCCCACGCCGACCGCTCCGCCGTTGGACGCTGGCATGGAGAAAACGCTGTTACTGGGCTGGCTGTTTCCCAAAGGACCCGGGCCGGAGAAATTAAGGCAAGGAGGCCTGCCGCTGTTGTCTCCAGCAGCCATCTTGAACCTAGTGTAGGCGTAAACAACGCACTTCATCGCATTGTGTATTTCTTGTAGTCTCGCCGTCGCAGCGGCCGTTTGCTGCCCCCCGGCGGCTGTTTCAGGTACTACACAATGTTCACCAACTGGACAAGAGGGACATTTTCCTCTCAAACTAGTATTTAATCAATAACAGGCAGGCTGCTATTATTGAAATGCCAACTTTTTTATGGTACAAGCTTAGCATTTGATTTGGTTGTCTCTGTTTTAAAGATTGTCCATGGAGGTTGGTTTAACAAACAAAATGAAAATCACAGAATATTAATTCATAAAAATCCCACATGTTCATTCATATTTGCCCTTAATTCCAACCGACATTTGCCGCAACTGGTCAGGTCACATTTGCTGTAAACCTCTGACCCAACATGCCACAAATAATTATCCAGTATTACAGTCATCATCATTACACTGACTGTAAATTATTTCTAATTAAAAATTTAAACACAACTATAATAAAATAGGATCTGATGAAGAAGACAAGTCTAAGTTCACCAAGACTAATGAAAATTAGTTTGGGATATTTTAGTGTTTCAATTCTGTAACAAATCTGAATTGTTAATATAATATAATCATGTGGCTCTTCTAGACTTTCCAAATGTTATTGGACTAATTGGCTCAAATTATGATCGTGACAGGAGTCATTTCACGCCTCATATTGTTGTTTTTCTCTTCTGTTACAACAGTTTCCGGCGCATTCGTGACGTGAAAAGTGATGTCAGATAAAAATCACAGACAGGCCTCTTTTCCTGTGGGAAGTGGGGAATGTTTTGGTGGAAAAGGAGCACAATTGCTACAGACCTGGGATTTGTATTTACACAGTGGTGTTGCACTCAGAATCTACATAATGTTGCTTTAACAATAACCTTCATTGTCCAGAATGTAACAGGGAACTTCACTTTGAATTGCAAAATTATAAATAACCTTGTATCATCTGTATCATGATCTCTTTTTATGAAGAGAGGTTTCACATTTGGTGCATGGCGGAAAACAACATAAAAGACAAAGCTGAGATCTTCCATCCTTTCAAACATCATGATGCAAACACATGATATCATATCACAGGACTGAGTGCTCTGTAGGTTTTGAATGTGCAGTGGAACAGGCAAATAAGAAACTAACAAGATTTAAAATGTTTGCAGAGAAGGTGTTTTACATCAGGTGCATGATAAGGAAGAAATGTGGAGGAAAGTAATGTCTTGATAATAATGAATGAATCATAACAGGGCAGTGTCCCCCCTTCTCTCTCCCCCCCTCTCTGCCTGCTACTCATCAACCGTGACGTCAGGGCGGCGCGGTGTGGCGCGGGGGAACTGTCCTCGCGCGGAGGGTGCTGCTACTGCTGCTGAAACAAGATGGCTGTGCGCGCAGGAGGAGCAGCGGCGGTGGAGAGCTGAGCAGCAATGCAGAGGAGGAAGAAGAGGGGGGCGAGGAATCCACTCCTGTGTGTGTGTGTCTTGTCCTGCCAGAAGAGCAACAGCCCCGCAGAGAGACAGACGACGCGCTTCTGAGAGGATGCTGCCTCGTTTCCGGTACCATTTAGGCTAACGGTTCGGCGGTTAGAGCGCTGTTTCTTTTCTTTTTTTTTTTTGTAACCAAGAGACAAACGGACCGACCAAACAAATCACGGAGCACTCAGCAGAGGACAGCCGGGGACGCTCACGCCGCTATCAGAGATGTCCCTGCTATGTGTGGGAGGTAAGAGAGGACATTAAAAGAGGGCATTTAAACCCCTCCATGGTTGATGTTAATGAAGTGTCACTTGCTCGTGTTGAGCTGCACCAGTTGTGTGACAGAGCCTGCGGACTAACAGCTCCGTGGAAAAGTGTGTGTAGCCCGGTTTGTGCTGATCAGTCATTAAATCACACAGCAGCTCTACACACAGCAGGGGGGGGGATGCCGCTGTGTGTAGATACTTTTTGTGTATATATGTTTGATTTACTGTTCGACCTCACATCTGCGTGAATGAGTTCCCTGACAGCTAAGAGGGGGAAGAAATGAGAGAGAGGGAGAAACAGCATTGTTGTCGTGACTGTTAACATCCATGGGCTGAATGAGTTTTCTATAAATGTCTACATGGAGGAGGAGGAGAGCCGCGGATTCCTCCCCTGGCGAACACTGTTGCGGTTTCTCTCCCTCTGTGTGTGAAAGTGTGTGTGTGTGTGTGTGTGTCATCCACTCTGTTCATTCATGCGTGGGCAGTCAGAGGAGGACGAGGAAAAGCCCCTGCCTGCCGCTGCCGCTGCCGCCGCCGCCGCTCTGCCGCACCGCTCCGCCGCCTCCGCGCTGCCGCTCTGCTGTAGTCGTGAGGGAATACTCGCAGTCGAGAGGTGCTCGTCACTCCTCAAACGTTTTCCCTGAAGCGATGCGTCACCTCCTCCTACCAGATTTCCTGAAAGCACCTGATGCTGCTGACACTGTTTGCCTCTCAGGGCGATGAATAAGCATCTGCTGCGATTGCTCACGAAGTGACACCGCTTCCAGCTTCGCATCCTGGACGCAGTGTGTCTATAATGATAATAATCAAGCCCGAGCTCAGATAGAGAGAAGGACCCTCTTGTAGTCTTGCATTGGACAGATGGGGGTTGAATCAGCACAATTGCATAAGCAGCTTTCTCAGAATTGTGATTGTGTTGTGTTAACTAAAACTGGAAGAAACAGGAATGACAGTTCCTAAGATTTTTGCTGGGGAGTTTGTCCTCACACGACCTGATTTAAAGCAGAGGAGGATCTAAAAAGTATATTCTTATAATGTCACTATTGAAGCTGTCATTCAGGAATCTCATCGGAGCTGCAGCTAATGATGAGCGTAACTTGTACATTTTTATCTCCATTAATTCATCAGTTGTTGGCCTGTAAGATGTCAAAAAATAATGTAGTTAAAAATATCCCAATTATTGCTGCACAGTATCGTGTCAGCATGGACATCACAGTGCGAGCATGTGCAGTAGTCCCGTCGCAGAATTTGCAATGTCAACTTGGCTTTCGTGGTTCTAGAATATTTATTCTTGATAAATTTAACAACCAAAGCAGAGCTGACATTGATTTTTTGATAAAAAATGCACTCACTACAAAATCCTCCTTGAATGATTAATCTCAAATGTTATGTAAACATTTTTTCATATCACAGATATTTCATTATTAGTTCTTTTCAATATCATGCATCCCTACTTGGTTGATCAGTCGATCAAATCAAAATTGATTGGCAACTACTTCGATGATTGATTTGTTTTTCATGTTATTCGATTTCGAGGATCTTCTGCTCTTGTGTCTGATAGTTATGGACTGTCGATTGGACACATTTGAAAATTCAACCTTGATTTAGGATAATGTGATGGTCGTTTTTTTAATCATTTTCTTAAAAGCAGTTCATAGATCATTCAATAATCATAAGATTAGTTGCAGCCTTCAGAATGAATTAGATGAACCCCAGAATATTTTTCATCTTTGCTTTTTTATAAGCTATAGATGGTCGTTTGTCGTAGATGGAATAATGGCAACTTCAGGTACAAAAGGGAAGAAACAGAGGTTTCAAAGTCACCTTTTATACGTCAAACCCATTATGGATGCTCGCCCACCTCGTCCTGTCCCACCAGGTCCACCCACTGACTGTCCTGCACTGAGTCAGACCCTGGTGTCGTTAAGACCCCGAGTGTTACTCATTCATAAACGCTGGCTGCGGCTGTCAGTGTCGTAGACTACGAGACTTGGCAGAGGGCCCTCTTTCTGTTCCTGTTACATCATTCATGCTTACCTGACTGGAGCTATTTCTGGCCTCGACAGCACTTCAAGCCTCTTGAATAGGCAGCATTTCTTTTGAGCATCTGCCTACAAAGCAGAATTCAGACACGGATACAGATTAACTCTGAAAAACTTGGCTTCTCTCTCCTGCGGATATCTCACATATACTTTCAAGTCCAGTTTTCTTCCTGCTGATTTGGACACTAAAAAATCTGAGAGCGTAATGTCTCTGTCAGCAGTTGGGAGGAATCCTGCAGATCTGCATGTACACATAAATGATCCTTCAGAAAAAGGCACTGCTGTCCATCTGAATCATGTCAGCCATCGTTTTTGTCACTGGATGGCTGAACTCAGCTCACCCGCTCCCTATTTTACATTCCCTGACAGTTCAAGTTGAAGGGTTTGCTTGATTCCCTGTCGACTCTCTGTTTTCTTGGCAATCGGCTTAGCTCCCATAACTCACAGTCTGCTGTGTCAGAGGTACTTCCTGAATGAAGTATCTGCTCAAAAAAAAAAGGGCTTGCACAAAATTTACTGTTGGGCCACACAGATTATGCAGTGCATCCTCCGATTAAAGAATAAAAAACCCAAGCACCGTTTGATTTGTTATGTCCTTTAAGCCGTTTAATCAGATGGTGATAGATAGTTATGTCTTTGACCTCGTTTTCTCGGTCTAGGCTGCTCACCCATAACCTACATTTCAGCCAATTGATTTAATGTTATAGCCCTCCTCCACCGACTTATTGTTTATGAGTTATAGGTACTAACATGTACAGTATCTGTATGTTTGCATGTGTGCGTCCCGTCTGCACAGATACATGCAGTTGTGACAAAATACTGTTTGTGGGGCTTGTGGACATTTCTCATCATAAGTCACCCTGTCAGAGAGATTTATGACTGTGTGCTATTATTAAGCTTCAGCTTTCCACTGTCGAAAATCCAATTCCTTTTTTATTGATCCTCCTCATGAACTGATATATTTCCAGGGCGGTTTTAGTGTTGGCACTAAAACACAGCAAGAGGTCTGATGTGGTCCACCTAAACAATGTAAAGGACTGTTGAGGACATTGTTTGTTTTTTGTTGTTGTTGTTGTGTCTTCTCTGCAGTGTTTTTATTTTCATTTATCATTTATAGAAAACTTGAGTGAAATTTTTACCTTAAGATGCAAACTCACATATATACGGTTACACATATGTTGTATGACTTTTGCAACAGGGTGAGATTTCACAGGACAGTAACCATCTTAGAAAATTACCATTACCAAATTACTAGAATGATTTAAAGGAGAAGTTCACCCAAATATGAAAATTTGGTTATCATTCTGAGGCCGATGGGAAGTTGGGTGACATTCGGTATTCCGCAAAACATTTCTGGATCTTAAAGAAATGTTAGTTTTCTATCAGTCAACTAATTTGATAATGGATTAAGTGTTGCATCTCTGGTATGTTGCAGTTGACAATAGGTTTACTGAGGTATGAATGGAAGCAGAGAGGAATATTTATTTTCATTGCTGCAGGTGTATGTGAGTGAGTCACTGCAGTTGAGTGAGAGTGTTTGCTGATGTAACAGCGTGGCACTTAAGCTGCAGATTTAGCTTGAGTGTGTGTGTGTGTGTGTGTGTGTGTGTGTGTGTGTGTGTTTTGCATCAAAGAAATATGAAGTAAAAGCAATGAGAAATGGAAACAAAAAAGTGCTTTGCCGACTCGGGGCAAATTTCCCCCCAACTTTTCATTTTGGGGTGGTTACCGTGGCAACCAGTTCTGGTGTGGATGGTGATATTTCAAGATAAGCCGTGAATTGTCGTTTACGTCGCGTTTCTCCAGCAGGTTGATAAAGGTGCAGGTTTCGGCTATGAAGCGTGTTGAGCTTGCGTTTGCATTTTATTAATATAAACCTGAGTGTATAGTGACGTGTGCTCACCTGCAGAGTGGTGTGTGTGTGTGTGTGTGTGGGAGCTTCTGGTGCATGTGTGTGTAGGGTAGAGAGCAGCATTAAATATGTATGTGTGAGTTACGTCAAAGCTGGTGGAAAGGTGCTGCAGAGAGAGAGCTGGAGCTTTAACTGTTCCCTGAAAAATACTCTGACACACGACTGATAAAGTTGGGAACTTTGCCTTTTCCTGGTTGTACAGTAAAGACCTTCCTGGAGTTAACAGACACATTCAGGCTGCTGTATGTAGATGTGTTTAATCCTAAAATTCAGGAAAATGAAATTAATTCCTATCGGGCTGCAACTAACCATCATGTCCTTTAGTGAATAATCTGCTGATTATTTTCACTAGGGATGCACAATATATATATATTGGACTATGGCCCAGTATTGGGAAATTTATATTATTGTTATTTATCAGTACTGCTGGATTTTTTGGTGATAAATAGAGCTGATAATGATACAGTGGGCGGCTGTTTACACCTTCAATGTTGGTTTGTGATACACGAAGAAGAGAAGAAGAAGAAGAAGAAGAAGAAGAAGCTGGGTGTAGCCACTGTAGAATAGAGAGCCGCACATGTCGAATCTAATCTTATAACAGCTATGAAGCTAAGTCATTCATGACTCACCACATCTAAGCCCTTCTTACCCAAAGGTTTGAATTAACCATGACAAGAAAAATCTTGTCATACATCCCTCATTTTCATGATTAATGAATAAATCACGCAGGCTATAAAAAGTTAAAACCACTAACTCCTCAGATTTAAGAAGCTAGAGCCAGAAAACATTTGACTGTTTTTCTTTAGATTTGTTGAAAATGATTAATTGTTTATCGAGCAATACAGGATTTTCTGGAAAATAATTCATACATTAACACAATTTTTTGTCAATGATCCTTCAAATGTGAGATGAGTGTGTCAGCGTCATGAGGCAGTTTAATTATAAACTTTATCGTCAGTGCACTGAAACTTCTATATTATGGTTCTGCTAAAGAATCACAAATGTTTTCATGTTGGACCTGATCAGGTTAGCAATTCATTTTCTTCTGACTGACTAAATCAATTCGTCGACCAATCGTTCCAGATCTAGTTGTATACTTGATTCTTCATCACATCTACTACTTTTTTTTTTTTTTT
>CAEMYA010000024.1:19628739-19654776 GCA_903131615.1 Diplodus sargus | reverse complement strand
TTTTAATTATTTTTTTGGCCTTTATGGCTTTATTGATAGTACAGATGAAGAGGGTGACAGGAAACAGGGTGAGAGAGACGGGGAGTGACACGCAGTAAAGGGACCCGGGCCGGGATTCGAACCCCGGTATATAAATATATATATATATAATTTGGCCATCTGTTTAACCTTTGCTATGTGGTTCTTCTTTTACTGTACTTTCTGTCTCTGAATCCCACGTCGATGAGGCGCAGCGGGAAAGCAGCCCATGTTTTTCGAGCGCTGTTTTTTGCCACCACACTCAGCGCCAACATGTCTGGACCTTATGGCAAAAAAGGCTGAGCACTGTCCAAATCTGCATAGTTGCATTTTCAGTTTCAGTATATGCTCTGCCAGGTAGTGATGATAGGAAAATAAGTCTCAAATGTATTAGAATTCTTGGCCTACGAAGTGTTTTTTAAAGTAATATCCACAAATTAATATCCTGTGTGTTTTATCTAAATTCACAGACTGCATTTTAATTGATCACCAGCATCCTTTTTTTTCTGCCTGTTCACTGTGTAAAAGCCAGAAATGAGGATGCAGGACTATTCAGAAGTGAAAACAGATGGCGTTCCTGTGTGTGACTTTGTCCCTCTCTGTGTTTCCACAGTGAAGAAAGCCAAGCTGGATGGACCCCAAGGTAAGGACCTGGCATCCTGGAAATAGAAAGATCACACCGGAGGGAGAGGCTCGCTGTTATGTGACATATATGTTGAAGCAGAGTGTGGGCGCATTACATGCCGCAGCCACGGATGGAAAGAATGTGACAGCTTTATCTTAATCATGTTCTCATGCTGACGTGTTTCATCTCTCTCCTCAACAGAGAAGTTCAACACTTATGTGACTCTGAAGGTACAAAATGTGAAGAGCACAACCATTGCTGTCAGGGGCAACCTGCCCAGCTGGGAGCAAGACTTCATGTTGTGAGTCCTTCATCATCTTCAGACTGAACTCTCCTCTCTTCTCCTTCTGTACCTCTCTCGCTGTCTCCTCTGCTTTCATCCTCTTCATCTACTCTCCACTTCAGCTGCTTGAGTGCTTCTTTTTTCTTTTTTTCCATCGCTCGCGTTCTATCAACCTCTTTTTTTCACTCCTCCATCCCAAGTGCCCTTTATCCCTGTATTGTTTCGCATAGCTCTTCCTCTACGCATCCGCACATCCGCCTCCAACAACTGCCTCATCCTCTTTTTCATCCGCTCTCCCTCGACGCCTCTTCCCCCTCTCATCCTCCTTCTCAACCTTGGCTCCCTCCCAGCCCCTCTCTCCTCTCCTCTGTCACTTCTTCTCAACGCACCTCCTTGATCTTCATCTACTCAGCCCCTCCTCCTCCTCCGCCTCCTCCTCCCCCTATTTTTCTACCTTACTTTTCCCCACATATTCACTCTCCACCTCCTATCTCTGCTCTGTAGGCATCATTAGCAACATTTCCCACTCAATTAGTTTGTTTGAGCTTGTGCTTCAGTAAATATTGGCACTAAAACATTATACAACACAGAGTATTTCGACTTGCAGGGAGATCCGGTGTGGCAGCATATGGGCGATGAATGGCGAGAGTCATTTAGCATGTGGGATGCAGCAGGCCAGGCTGAGTGCGGAGTCCTGATGTTCGGAGGCGTTGAGCATTGTGCTGGGGTTGCATCAGTGAAGCAGAGTTATGTAATGTTTGGGCTGCAGAGAGAGCCTCATCACCCCCTCCTTCAAACTACCGTTAAACGACCGTGCCCCCTCAGTCACAGCCATGAATCAAACAGGCACGTTTCTTAAAAGGAGTCACCACTGAGACGGGAAATCCAGTCCCCCCTATTTCTTAATTAAAGTTCCCACTTTCTCCCTCCAGGCATGCGATACAATCACCTCCTCCGCTGCCTTCATCATCTCCTCCCTCCCCTTATTCATCCATCCCTCTCTCTCTCTCTCTCTCTCTCTCTCTCTCTCTCTCTCTCTCTTTTTTATCTTTCTGTCCTGCTTGCTGCTGTCTTGTAAATGTTTTATGCTAGATCCTCACAGGCTTTCTCCCACAGAGACGTGTCTATATTTGTCACGGTGAAGCCCACAAGTAATTACCATGTAACCTATGTGTGTTTGAGACTTTAAACAGTGCCGGAAAAAGCACTCAGACCCTTAACTTAATACAGTTAATCTCCTACCTAAAGGAACAGTCTGCCCAAAATTGAATGTTCCGTCATTACCTACTCACCTTCATGCTGATGGAAGTTGCGTGAAGTTTTGTCTCCAACAATACATTTCTGGAGTGCTGCAGTAGTTTTCTCGACTACAACAACAACAACAACAACAACAACAACTAAAGTAGTAAATCAGTTTGGGATCCCAGGACTTCTGGCAATGCTGCATTTTGAAACAAGTCCCAGTCCACTTCAGCTGTTAAGAAAGAAATGTTTTGTAGATTCTAAAACTTCACCTGACTTTCCAGTCCATGACTTTATGCGACTGGTTCCCACTTAAATAGATCATCAGGTGAGGGCTGTTGAATCACAGTTACTTCATACATGTGTATTACATTAGATGGATGGATTTTAGCTACATTAAAGTTGAGCCTGAGTTAATATATGGGTCTGACATAAAGTTTCATGTAACTGAAATCCAGTTCACTTTTGTATATATATCCACTCCTTCCCTGATGATCCTTTAAGTGTAAATCAGTCACATAAAGTCATTGTAATTTCATTATTTGTTAAACGACAGGAATTCATTAAACATCCAGCAACAGTTCATGCATTAAATCATCATTCGTTGGTTAAACGTATTATTTAAGTAAATGATTTGTCGCCTTATTATAAAGGTAGAGAAATAAGAAGGACTAGAAGTGTTAAGTCGCGAATGAATTCAAACAGTAAAGGAAAATATGAATATGTAAGTGAATTTATTAGTTACTTTCCACAATTGTGTTTAAATGTATTTCATGAATGAGTAAGTTATTTTCTCCTGATTTTGAACGTCCCTGTCTCTGTTTCTCTCTCCATCCAGCGAGATTAACCGGCTGGACCTGGGTCTGACAGTAGAGGTGTGGAACAAAGGGTTAATCTGGGACACAATGGTGGGCACTGTGTGGATTCCCCTCCGTAGCATCCGACAGTCAAATGAGGTTTGCCACTAACCGCCGCCGCCACCACTTGAGAAATACTGTTGAACGCTCTGTGCACAGCTATACTTTAGGGACTCGATCACTCAGGGTTTGACTTGTTTTCGTACAGCGTGTTGTTTGTGTGTCAGCTGCTGAATGTCTTTGTGTACGCAGGAGGGTCCAGGGGAGTGGCTCACGCTGGACTCTCAGGTCATCATGACAGATAACGAGATCTGCGGCACCAAAGATCCCACTCTCCACCTGGTGCTGCTCGACACTCGCTTCGAACTGCCTCTCGGTGAGAAATCAATGACCGTGACGTCAAAATAAGAATCTGTCAATGGGTGAGAGGAGATGAGAATATGCAACTATTGGAACTGATCGATGCTGGAGGGAAAGAGGAGATGACTTATATAAATGACGTCTGTGTCACAGGAAACAGTGACATATGAAGGCCAATAATCCCTCTGACTAATTGATTAACTTGACCTATTTTTCCTGATGTGTTCAAGGCTGCCCGTACGTTTATGTGTCAGGGAGAGTGTTTGTGTCCTTTCCATCTCAGTAATCAAGCTTCCTCTTAACATTGATTAGGTGTCATTTTCATACTGTTTCTCCTCCCTCCAGTCAATATTGTACACCTGACTCCTTAGTTTGTGGACCTGACCTATTTATAGGGATTTGACTGTAGGGCTCTAAGTGAAAAGGCCAATGTTCAATGTCACTGTGCTCTGCAGTTCTACACGTGAAGCTCAAACAATCACATCTGGGTCAAATAATGATCGCAACTGGGTTATTTTAGCTTACATTGTGGTCTCACAAAAAGTTCTGTGAAGAACTGTTTCAACAGTCTATGAAGCTGGACCTCCATTGGGGCTGTTTTTGTCACCTGATTTTGTCTGGCTTGTTGTTTTCAGATATCCCTGAGGATGAGGCACGATACTGGGCCAAAAAACTGGAGCAGCTCAACGCCATGAGGGACCAAGATGTAAGCTGTCACCCCGTTTGATTTAATAGCCCAGCTAGGGATGCACCGATTGGGAAAGTCTGTGCAGATACAGATGTTAAAAATAACAATTTGGCTACAAGCTAATGCTGATGTTTTATTTAATTGTTAATGTTAATTAAATTAACATCCAATTATTTTAATCATAGCTATTTTACATAACTGTAGTTGCAATTTATATTCAATTATTATTATTTTCTATCGAATAATCTACCATACTTGCTAGATGTTTTTCCAGTCAGTTGTGGGACAGCCTTTTCTTTGTCAGTATATCTCATTGTTGTTGTTTTCCTTTCTCCATTTCTTAGATTTGTTTGGACTCAGTATCATTAATGATCTCACGAGTATAAATAAATGTTGATTGATTGATGACAGTCTCTTTTAAAGAGTACAGATTCTATCATATAAGTCTACGAAGCAAGCTTCAATGACAGTCTTTAACATAAAAAGTTGTCTTTTTTCTTTTTAACCTGATATAACATTACCTAATAAATTCAATTAATTAATTATATTCAGTTCTTACAAACCGATAGCATGGATGTCACGAGCCAGTAGCTCATGAATGTGCCACTGAAAATCGATGCAACACAGCAGATAAAACATCGGCCACTGCTATCAGTGATTGTCATCTCATTCCTCAGTAGGCCAGCACCCGTCAGCAAGGTGAATATTGGCCGATACCAATGTTCAGCCAATAAATTGTTGCATCCCTTACCCCAGCATAACCGCACTTGATTAATTGTGGGAATAACTATATTGCACATAATTCATAAATCCAGCAAGCACTTTCTGAATAAAATTTAATTTTCTTCCTGTGTCCGACTCCAGTATTCCTACCAGGAGGAGCAGGAGCGCCCTCTCCGTGTGCCAGGGACACAGTGCTGTAAGTGACCAATCACTGTTTGTACAAACCAGTCATTTGTTTTTGTTTAACAAGAGAATAATGTGCTTAGCTGTTTGGATGTAATTAGATTGCTTTAGCTCAGTGTGTGCATTATGTGTGTAACCACACATGGGCTGGTGTGTGTTAGAGGGGAAAAGGGCCTGGATCGCTGCACTGTAAAGGATCGATAGTGGTGTCAGATGTCTGCAGGCGAGCTTCTCCAGGATGCTGCTGCGCTTCGACTATTGGCCCAGTCTGGTGATTCTGCTGAGGCAGCTGCCTGCTGCAGGTGGAAAGACTCGGAGGCTCAGCCCTCCCTCTGCTCTCTCTTTCCATTCAGCAGCTCCCATCTGGAAACTTTGAAGTGTTAATGCTGTGAAATCATGTTTATGTTTAGACAGCAATGTAATTCATAATCAATACTGATACCCTCCTGTTTGTATTGCAGGTAACTGGAGTCTGTGGGGAGACCAACAAAGTAAGTATACATACTGTATACAGTGAAGTATCCCGAGAGTCTCAAATTGTTTTATTTTGCTTCTGGTTCTGCAGTTCATCACATTTGAACAGAAACAGGAAGGTAAAGGGTACAATTCCGACTTTAAGATTACATTTGAGGGTGTTTGCATACATAGTGACAGTGTAGGACTGTATAAAAGCAGCTGAATGTACATGAAATGAGCCACGAGTCCCACTGTTCACCTTCAAACACCCTTAAAGCTGAATGTCAGGAATTTAAAGGGCCAGTAAGTCATTTCTGCCACAGAGGTCTCTAACAAAACAGAGTATGTAAATAGTGGGATCATCATCTGATGTGACTCAGGCAGAATTGTTCACTGATTAAGTTATTAATATAAATATATGTATGTATAACAAAGTTATCATAAGTTTATAGTCATTTTAATGCACAAATGTTCCATATTATATCTTTAAAGAGACAGTTCATCAAGATGACCAAATAATAAAATAACACAACAATTATTTTACCTTTCACCTTCTGTGGGATCGTCAAAATAAACTTCCATTTTTACAGGACACAACAAAATAAGAACAAAATACAAAGGCACACTTGTGCATTGGTGTCCTTTACACAGATAGTCTTGGTTGCATTTGTCAAGGTTTATCCCTCTCTCTTATATTTGCCACCAACCACCTAACAATGAAGTTAAATTGAATCTCATTTGTGGTGCTCACAGCATTAAAAAAAAATTACATCGAAAAAAATTAAACGGCAACATCTCTCTCCAGAAAACAATGTACTTGTTACTCGAGATAATGAACAGACCTCATTGACAACAGCTTAATTTGTTGCAGTAATTTGGGTGAACAGACCCTTAAACATCAATCATGGTCATGGTTAAATCCAATACGCTGCAGTACAGAGCCGCAGTAATGAAAAACACGTCCCTGTGCAATTTCTTATGGACTCGACTGTCAATAATACACATGGATATTTATATATACAGTACATACATTAAAGGTATATGCAAAGAAAGCAAAAAACAAACTATCTCTCTTTTATGTCTTGTTATGATAAGTAGATGGTCTTATATGGGCGTCCGCTGCAGCAATTCATCTCATCTCTCTTCACTCAGAGCAAAAAGGAAAGAGCAGGGGGGTAATGATAGACGGCGAGCCGATGAAGTGAGCGAGGGAGAGAGAGAGAGAGGAAGGGAGACACGTGAGGACACGGTTGAAGTGAGAAACAAAGTTCGATGCCTTTAATTAGTGTTTACACGCCCAGACAGATGAAGATGGTGGTGTAAGTGGCGCAGCGGGCGCCTACGTCAGAGCGCGATAGTGATGAATGATTAATAGATGCCGGTTTCGCTTTTGACTGATTCAGCACCGTTAAAGTCTCTCATCACTTCCCTGCAGGATGTTAATCTATGATCTATGGACACCACAGAAAAATAAAGCGTCTCCTTAACGAGCACGAATGGCTTTATGTTTGGTTGTGATGATGGGGAGGAGAAGGAGGCCGCTGATGTTCATCACGTGCTTCATGTATGGATGAACTCTGAATGACCTGGGTCTGAGTCTGATCGTGGTTCGGTAGTGGATGGCTGTCATCTCCTCTATATTATCTTTAATTAACATAGCGCTAAAAGATTGGTTCAGTGCTGATTAGAGCCCCTTATCTCTGAGCCACAGGCGAGTTATAGATTTGATCATCACATTTAACTTTCATGTTATTTTTGCTTTCTCTTGCTTTTATTTTATAAAAACCAAGAACTTCTTCTCTTGTGTTTCTGTTCTCCATCAGGACACCATCAAAAGGACTAATTCATTTTTTTTTCTTTCTTTCCATGTGCAGATGAAGACCAAGACAGCGCTGTGGACGACAGAGACAGCGACTATCGCAGTGAAACCAGTAATAGCATCCCCCCTCCCTACTGCAGCACGTCCCAGCCAAACGCCTCCGTCCACCAGTATCCCATCAGCCACCAGCACCGCAGCTCCAGAAGCTTATCTTACCCACGATCTGGCAACAGCCAGGACCTCGACTACAACCACCAGAGGACTGTCAGGTGTGTGCCTGCTCCAGTGTAATTAGAAATTAATGATTGGTGTCATTATCGATTCATTTTTTTATTCGCTCACCATTGAAAACGCCCTCAGAGTTTCCTGTCCACAAGGTGATTTCAAATCACTTTTGTATCTAACCAACAGTCCAACTGTCATTCAGCTGATGATGATTTATCACAGAATAACACAGCGATCAATGTTTGGCATCTTTGCTGAACAAAACATATAAAAGAAGAAATAACACAATCTTCCTTTTACAAATGAAAACTTTAATTCATTAGCAATTAAATTCACTCCAGCTAAATTCAAAACTGTAAGAGGTTTTGCCACTTATACTTACCGACTAGTGATGATGTTCGCTAACTTTAAGCATTCAGCAGTTTGCCATTATTGCTACCTATGGCCACAAAGGATCAAGCTTAATGATTAATGAACCAGTTGATTGAGGATATGTAACAGTGATGATGACTTTGGGAGTTAAGGATATTTAGATTTTTGGTAGACTTCATGTATTCTTCAGTGTTTGGGTTTTTCCACAGCAGACATATAGAGGGCTGAATTGGATTTTTGGATATTGCAGAAACATCCATTAACCTCGAGACGATGAAACCAGTATTTAACCTTTTTTTTGGGGGGGGGGCTCTTTACATGCCGCGGTAGTAAAGCCACAGGTATTATTAATAATATTAACAATGGCCTGAACAATGAGGTGTCTCAGAAAGCCATGACAGTGTGACAGTGAGCCAGCCTACACAGTGCCAAGACCCTGAAACTGAAGCAGCTAAATGGAATTCAGCCATCATTAGTTTCATTTGTCACAAGTGAAAACGGCCCTTTTACTGTTTGAATATAGTCAATGAAGTCCTGTTTGTCTTTCAGGTTCGTTTACAATGCTGCTTCATTTCTCTGTTTCTATTGACATATTTCTCACTGACTGGGAATGAAACCATGCATCTCTTACGTCTTTGCTTTATGAATTATTCAACTGGCAATCTAATGGTCAATACTGCACATAAGATTAGCTGCTGGTGTGAGTGTATCGGACAGGGCAACCTCTCTTCACCCCCGCCCAGTCTTCTTCATCTCCTCCTTCTCGGCTCTCTACACTCCCTCCCTCCCTGCGCTCCACCACTCCCTTCCCGTCTTCACTATCTCCCTCTCACCCTCATTCATCCTGCTTCCCTCTCTGTGCCTCTATTCTGGCTTTAATAGGCCCATTCATCACAGAGTATAAATACTTTTTCCCTGTTTGTTGCATTTCTGAACGCTTGTTCTTTTCCCTTTGTCAGCTTTCTGGAGGCCTCTCACCTTTCTGTTCTGCTCTATTTCTTGCTGCTTGTCTGGTACTCTTGTATTGCATCGATTAGCCATCAGCATTATTCCTGGCCACCCTGAGACATGTAGAAAAGGTTTTAAGTAGGGCTGCCTGAAAGAGTACAAAGCGTACAGGCCATTAAGCTCTAAAATGATGCTATGTAAGCATTTTTGTGATTATGCTTCATAAAGGGAGGGTGAACCGTTCATTATACACATGTACACGCATACATGCAATGATAACCACAGGGTCTGTGTGTTCATAATAAAACTGTATCCTTGTTAAACACTTTAACAATCAATCTCTCCTGGGATACTGTGGTCTTGCAACTTAACTCTGTTTCTATTTTCACTTCGCTCTCCCTCCCTCCAGTCCCTCGGGGAGCTATGCCTCCTCTGCAGAGTTGAGTCGGTGCAGCAGTCAGCTGAGCGAGGAGGACTACGGCGGGGAGTATGGAGAGAGGGACCCTTACGACGAAAATGACTCCTACCACTCCTGCCACTCCTCGGTCAGCTACAGCAAAGGCTCTCCAGACTGGGACCCCGATGAGACCCAGGGGGCCTACAGCGATGAGGGCGGCTACAGCAAAGATGGAGGGGAGGAGGCAGCTCTGTATGAGGAGGATGATGGAGGACTGTATGAGGGAGAAGAGGAAGGCCTCTACGAGGATGAAGAGATGATGTATGATGATGAGGATTTGTATAATTTGGATGGGACCCTAAGTGAAGACATGGAGCCACCATTCACGCCCACCCCAACATCCACAGCCCCTGCAGGTTTAGATGCTCCCAGCTCCAGACCTCCTCTAGAGAAACAGCCCTCTTTACACCAACAGCAGCCTCCTACCCAACCTCCTAACCAAACATCAAACCAGTCTCATCCTCCTGGGACGGCCCCATCAGCACAACTAACCCCTGGTCAACCAACAGCCCAACCACCTAAACAAGCCCAGCCCCAAACACAGCCCCAGCCCCAGGCAGCCCCGTCTGCCACGTCCTTCTTCTCTATGGCCAAACCTTTAACAGCTGCAGTCACAGGTTTGGCCTCTACTTTCCTGTCTTCTGTTCCCACCGCACAGCCTGCCCAGTCTCATCCTCCAGCCTCAGCCATATCTCAACAGCAGCAGTCGGCTGCAGCCAACGCTATGCCTCCGTCCCACCCAGCCACCATGGCCAACGCTGCCGCCCAGCCACCATCCACTGCCATGGGCCCTTCCTCCCAACAGACCCCGTCCTCTGGGCAGCCTCAATCCCATCTCAACGGCCCTGCCACTGAGAAGTCCGCAGCCCCTGAGGATCAAACTCTCCAGCTGGAGGAAGAGCCATGGCTAGAAGAGGAAACGATGATGGAGAAGGAGGCCAGGACGCCGCCGGCTCAGACAGAGGAGGAGCTCCCACTGGAGGAGACAGAGGAGCATTTTGAAGAGAGCAGGCCGCCAACACCAGAAGAGGAAATGGAGATGCTGCCTGAGAGGTAGGAGTGAAATGGAATCAGATCGATGAACTTAGAATAGATTGTAAGTGTTTGAACAACAATCCTAGAAGTGTAGCAGCTGAAGAATGAAAAACTGTTGTTTGCTTTTTTAGTCCTCCAGTCATAGAGGAGCCCAAAGAGCCAGTGGATCCAGCAGTCAGAGCCAAAGAGAACTGGCTAAGGCTCTACAATAAAGTCTTAGAACAGCTGCGGGAGGTAAGATCACAAGTTCATCCCAAACCTGGTTTTAAATTCCAGTCCAGTCCTCCACTACAGTCCGGTTGAAGTCCCAGAGCTGGAGGCCTGATTCAACTCCACCCTGTAATCTAAAAGATATACCGGAGTTCAAGAGACTCTAAAAGTGTCTACCAGGTCTTTGAAATATGTATGTGCGGTGCATTATTTATGTGCAAAGACAGGGTACATGCAGCAAGTTCTTGAGTTCTATTTTAATGGTGCTTTTTGCAGACTTAATGTGTTTCATATTCTATGATTACTTCGTTTTGGTTTGCTGAAAGTAAAAATACTGATGGCTCCACAGACAGCACGTGTTTTATTTTAGTTTGGGTGCAGCACCACACCACTCCTCGAAAAAAACTGCTTGATTTGATTACGCACATTAAGTTTTGCTTGATCCAGTTTTCACTTGCATATTTTGCTCACATGTTATGTTGCTGTTCATTACGTTTGAATTCAGTTGTGCAGAGAATTAATCACTTGCTTTGATGTTTGTGTTGATGTATGTCGCGTTGCGTTTCTTTTGTACATTTGGCTTCCTTTCTTTTGTCGTTTTTTTTTGTTTGTTTGTGCCGACCCACTTTGTTTTCTTTCCAGTTTCATGTCATTGCCATAGTGACACTCGCATGCACTTTGCTCGGCCATCATTGGAGCATGCTGACAGGTAGGTACAACCTGATTGGTAGTTTGAGAGATAAAAAGGAAATGCGTGATGTCTTGAGGCACCTTCACTCCACTCATTCATCGTCACAGCAATCTGAACTTTTTTGTTGTAAGAGCTGTCTGATTAAAAGCATCAGATTCTCCAAAAACATATTTGATTTAATAGTGTACGCCAGGTGTTTATGTTTTCTATATTGAGTGAATACAGATAACATTTCCTGAATAAGTGGTTATTATACTTGTCTGTGGATCATAAGTCTTGGCAGATTTCTTCATTTTTATTTCCCAGTTGTACAAATTGTGTAAGCCCTTGGAAGATTTTTGAATAAGGCATTACTGACCAAAGCACCAATGCAATAACACAAACATGGAATGGGATTTAAGTTGTGAGGAGCCCAATAAAGCAGTTTCCTGGTCAGATAATTAAAGTGTAGCGTTCCTGCAGTATATGAATGCTAGAAAGGGCTACAGGGACAAACTTCAGATTGTTTCCTCTTCTGACTTTCCTTCTTTGTCTCTCTCAGGCCCGAGGAGAAACCTCCAGCTCGCTGTGGTTCGGTAAAGGAGGGTGAGTGTCTGTTATGTGCTGTCCCTTACATGTACCCCATTATATATCACACAGTGTATTAGTCGAGCTAATGCAATAACTCCAGAATTTAAACTCAATTGAAATTATCCTCAGATGACCGTGGAAACCTGCCACCGCAGCCTTAGATTGAAAATGCCCTTCTTTAGTCCGGGAATCCTCCGTTCTTTTTCATTCTGATCCACAGGCTTATTCAGCTCATGGCATTTGGCCAGTGAGTATTGAACAGCGGTGGGCTGCCCTGACTTAGCTGGCAGGTCATTTGTAGATGAGGCAAACCTCAGAGTGGAACTGAGGCTGCATACTGAACAAGTGCTATGTTAGCCAAATGAAACCGAGCAATTATAGCCAGGTGTGTGCAGTCTGATTGCCGCTGTTTGAGACGAGGCAGCCTGCGTAATTATGTTCTCTAGAAAAAGTCCTTGACTGGAGAAGCATTAGAAACGATGACGGAGGGAATTAGAAAGCAGGAATTCATTCATGTATTCCTCATATACAAGGATGGATTCACTTAGAATTCAACAGAATACCTGTACACTGCTGTGACTGATCATGAATATCATAAATCACTGAGAGAAATACCTTACCGTATTTGCATTCAATTAATATATTGTTCATACGTTGAGTCATGGATGAGATCCTGTGAATTCTTGTGAAGTAAAAGAGAATGAATTCATGCTTTTTCATACATGCATCATGTGTTAATTAATGTACCCGTACAGGGTCGATAATTAATCAAAATATAATTGAAATCGTGGGCGCCGTTTAGCTCAGTTGGTAGAGCAGGCGTCCCGTGTACAGAGGCTTTGTCCTCGCTGCAGCGGACCTTTGCTGCCCCCTCTCTCTCATCCTGTTTCCTGTCATGCCTTCAGCTGTACTGTCAGTAAAGCCATACATATATATAATCATAATATGGATAAGTGCAAGCTGCAATTTTTTTTGATATAGGGCAAATGTGTTTTGTGACATACTGGCCTGCAAATCATATTCTATAGACACTTTATTGGTACAGACTCCAACACATATCTGTCAGTGAAAACAGAAAAACCCTAAAATTACCATTCTCACTAAAATGATGCCTCATATCACAATATCTTTCAAAAGAGTCACAATAGGATAGTTTTTCAGCCCCATACTCACCATGAAGTATAACCACAAATGTATATGAGAGAATCATTTCAGCTATTGTAAATATTGATGAAAATGTTAATATGAATGGCTGTGCTTTCCTTGTTCAGAATGGGAGGTGCACTCTACAGTATTGACAGCATGCCGGACCTTCGCAAGAGGAAAGCCATTCCTCTTGTCAGAGATCTGGTGAGGAACAAACACGAACACACGTGCAGTCATAATATATATATAACGATTTTGTGTGTTTCTAACTCTGAAAACGTCTAAATATTATTGCATTATTATTTGATTATGAAGTATTTATTTTAACCAAAGTGAATATACCCATTATGGTAACTAATGCTGATTTCTGAATGTTGCCCCTTCCACAGCTGTGTCACATGGTTGATTTGCTGGTTAATCAAATGCTTGCAAATCTGTGGCGTTAATCTAACTACAGTCATTAATCAGTACAGTACACTGTTCCCTAATAGAGGTTAGGGCGAAGCTGTCATTGCAGCTCACGTACTCACACTCAGTGATTTTTAAACACAGCTTGTTGTTTGAAATTCCTAAAATAACCTCACATTTTTTATCTCTCTCCTTTTCTTGTTTCATCTGGTCTCATCAGGCTATGGTGAGTACTATTTTAGCCCTTAAAGAAACATGAATATGAGGTCCACTGTTTAGTTCACTTTCAAACATAAACGCTTTTCATTCGCCCCTCTTGTTCGCAGTCTCTAGTTCAGAACTCCCGTAAGGCTGGAATCACCTCCGCCATGGCGTCCACCACCCTCGGCAATGAAGAGCTGGTGGGTTTCCTCACCTCTGTTCAGTATCTTCTGACCTTTAGACCTTCTGGTCTCATCTCGTTTTTGTTTTGTTTTTCAGAAAAGTCACGTTTATAAAAAGACCCTGCAGGCTCTGATCTACCCCATCTCTTCCACCACGCCACACAACTTTGAGGTGTGGACGGCCACCACCCCCACCTACTGCTATGAATGCGAGGGGCTGCTTTGGGGTATCGCCCGGCAAGGCATGCGCTGCTCCGAGTGCGGTGTCAAATGCCACGACAAGTGTCAGGATCTGCTCAATGCTGACTGTCTGCAGAGTAAGGATCGCTGCGTCATCACATGCACAAAAAAACCCACTTTTGAACTTGTGCATCTATTTTTATTTCAGTACACAGGAGTCCACACAAACTCCAAACCTATTTTAGCTCCTCCTCTGTATCCTTCTGCCCGATTGACATCCCATTATTCTTGTCCTCTATCCACTCTCACATTCTCCTCCCTCTTCCTTTCCAATTTATCTCCTGAGTAATGTGCTGTCATACCCCTGCCTCTCTCCTCTCTCTCTTTCTTCCTCCCATAGCCTTTGCATCCACACGGTTTTGTCTAATTCTGCTCCACGAAGGGGTGACTTATCAAATTCCCATTCTGATTTTTGGAGTCAATCTTCGCATTGCATAATTGATGGCTCTGCTGTCTCCAAAGAGTCTTACAAGATCTTGATGCCAAAGACATCTGTTGGACTTTTACTCTTCAACTGTTTCTATTTTCTTGACCACAACTGGGGCCACGTGGATTTAGTTTCCACTGTAATATTGAGAGGCCCTTAGCTTTAAAGACATGCATTGGAGAGAAATGTAAAATCTGCTAGACCTTAGCATAAACACATATTTTAGGTGTGCTTGAATTTAATTTAAACTAATAAGTGTTCCTCCTACGTCCTTCTCTTTATTCATCCGTCTCATCAGGAGCTGCAGAGAAGAGCTCCAAGCACGGGGCGGAGGACCGAACCCAGAACATCATCATGGTCCTGAAGGACCGCATGAAGATCAGAGAGAGGAACAAACCAGAAATCTTTGAGCAAATCCAGGAAGTGTTCGGCCTCGACAAAACAGCGCACGGCACGCAGATGAAACAAATCAAGCAGAGCGTGTTGGATGGGACTTCCAAATGGTCGGCAAAGATCAGCATCACAGGTGAGTAAAAAGTGTTTTCTTTTTTACCTATTGGATGGATTGTTGATAATATACCATATGTGTGTGATATAAATGTAATGGTTCTTGGCAAAAATGCATTTTTTTGCTTTTGCTGCTATTGATAAAGAATAATAAATAACTAAAAAATACATAAATAATAATAAAAATGATATTTATTTGTCAGACAGCTGTGTAGGTCTTTGTTGAAATGTCTCTGTGTCTTCTCCTCAGTGGTGTGCGCTCAGGGCCTACAGGCTAAGGACAAAACAGGCTCCAGTGATCCTTACGTAACTGTTCAAGTTGGGAAGACCAAGAAGAGAACGAAGACCATCTACGGCAACCTCAACCCCGTGTGGGAAGAAAACTTCCACTTGTGAGTACAGTGGAGCTCATCAAAACAAATAAAACTGCTAATATAATGACTATCTTACAATAATATGACGGAAGATTAATTTGAGAATGTTTTTTGATCACCAATACTCACAATACTTCACAATTCTGCCTCATCCAGTGAATGCCACAACTCATCAGACCGCATCAAGGTGCGCGTGTGGGACGAGGATGACGACATCAAGTCACGCGTGAAACAGAGGTTCAAACGTGAGAGCGACGACTTCCTGGGTCAAACCATCATCGAAGTCCGTACTCTGAGCGGCGAGATGGACGTTTGGTACAACCTGGGTGAGTTTTCAAGATAAGAGAAAAGAAGATGGTGAATTAGAGACGGATGAGAGGAGCAGCAAGTCGCGCAGAGATAACAGAACAAGGAACAGATAATTGAAGTGCTTGTCTCTCGTAGATGGAACAGATTTCAGCCGAATAAGGAGGCATGTATTTCTTTCATTCGACAGACAAGAGAACTGATAAGTCTGCTGTGTCAGGAGCCATCCGGATGCACATAAGTGTGGAGATAAAAGGAGAGGAGACGGTCGCTCCTTACCACGTCCAGTACACCTGTCTACATGAGGTCAGTCCTCCAACTGTTGTTATGATTACTTGCACTTGAAATGTAACATTAAATATGCAAGAGCGACCTGCTATTCTGAGTTTATTAGTTCCAGTCAATTTAATTCTGGGGTTCACATTAACACAATCAATCACCTTGTAAATTCTTTGTCTCTGCCTTTCTACCCCAGGAAATGTTCTGCTTTTATATAAAAAAAAATAGGTGCGAACGTTGGGATTTTTGTAACGATTTAACAGTTGAAGCCATCAGTAATTGTCTGGAATTATTGAGCCATTTTCACCAAGATAGGGAGGAATGGACGTTCTGCATATAGGACAGGCATTGACACAATGTCATATAAGAGAATTTCATGAAGTCTGTTTAATACACTGCAGGATTGTAACGACTAAGACTGGTTCTGATCAAGGGCACCTAAACTGACACAAATTAGACTACAGAACCCTGTTTTAAAATAATTTAGCTTTTAGGTGTTTTAGGAATGTAAGGCATTCCGTTACTGTGTCACTAATGGATGCAGTTTTTGTCCTCGGGACCTCCTGGAAGTACTCTTTTGAAAACCACTGATCTGAGGCACTCAGCTGTGTTCAAATGATTAACTTCAAAGTCAAAATCAAGCTGGATCTGCACACATGCAATTACATTGTTTGGGTCTGGGCCAATAAACACTTGAGAATTAAATATTGGCCTGAAATTAGAGTTTCAACCCAACTGAATTTGTCTCAGCGAATAAGAAGATCCTTAAATTGGACATTCAGTTTACATCATAGAGTAATTAGCTTTCTTAGTTGAGCACTATCTGCCTTTGAGAAGAAAACACATGAGCATGTTGCTTTGTGCCACCTCAAAGTTTCCCATATGACGTTATCAAAGTCTTGTGTCTGTCCAAGCTTCAATACTTCAGTACTACATGTATTTGATATGTATTCATGTTTTAAAGATTTACAAATGATTATTTTTTGCCTAAAATCCTTCCAACTGCTTCAAGCTAGCACTGATAATGATAATAATAGCCTAAGGCAAAATAAAACATCTGTACCTGTCCTTTGTCTTTGTCCAGCATCTGTTCCAGTACACAACCGAGGAGCAGAATGGCGGCGTCGTAAAGATCCCCGATGCCAAAGGGGATGATGCCTGGAAGGTGTACTTTGAAGAGACGGCTCAGGAGATAGTGGACGAGTTTGCCATGAGATACGGAGTCGAGTCCATCTACCAGGCCATGACGTCAGTCCCACATCCATTACTCTGAATGTTTGACTTTAAAAGTTAATTAGGAGAGATTTGACTTTACTTACCAACACTCTTAAGTGCAGTTTATTATTTGTTTCAATCCATGAGTGTCGGGAGCAAGTAAATCCAATAAATGTCTTCTTTTTGCCACTTCCAACCAACAGACACTTTGCCTGCCTGTCATCTAAGTACATGTGCCCCGGAGTGCCAGCTGTGATGAGCACCCTGCTCGCCAACATCAACGCTTACTACGCCCACACCACCGAGTCCTCCAACAATGTTTCCGCCTCGGACAGATTTGCTGCATCAAACTTTGGCGTGAGTCCCTGATGAATATTTCTCCCTTCATCATATGTGTGACTCTAAACTAGAAGCGTCTCATATTATAACTGAAGAATGCTTTTTAAAAGCGCCTTAGAAATGACTTGCTGTTGTTCCCTCTGGGGCTGTAGATGAAACTGTGGCTCTGCCTTTTTCTCCAAACATCCAATCAGCTGAGCCTTATCAGATCTGACCTCGGGTTTGTTTACTCAAATGTTAACCGGTTGTCTCTCAGCTGTGGTGAGTTTTTGAGTGGTTTGTCCTGTTTTTGTGTCTTTTCCTGTGCAGAAGGAGAGGTTTGTCAAACTGCTGGATCAGCTGCACAACTCCCTGAGGATCGACCTGTCCATGTACCGGGTACTGACAGCTTCTCTCTATCATAACGAATACAAAACAATCCGTGTGTACATGTGTTGGAATGCTTCTTCTCTGTTCTGAGCCTGAGATGATCTCACCTTGACATGTTCACTGCTGATATTTCCTTTATCTCACTACCTGAAGAACGAGAAACAATTTAAACGTAAGTGAACATATTGTGCTGCTTGTGATCTTTGCTTGTGAATGTACTTTCAGAATAACTTCCCAGCCAGCAGCCCTGAAAGACTACAAGACCTCAAGTCCACAGTTGATCTCTTGACGAGCATCACATTCTTCAGGATGAAGGTAAAAATGACATCTTTTCCTCATTTTAGCAGATTTGGCAGCCACTTTAACCCGAGCTTTGCCCCAAAAGTACTCTACAGTCATCACATTTTGTGAAAGTCGGGTATTTTTTGCACCGAAAACGCAAGAGATCACACAAAACTATTTTACTCAGTCCGCATCACCTGAAGTCTGTACGTCCTTCATTATTTCAGCTAGAATTTTCCTCTCTTCTGTTATTTATGTGGTAGCGATTTCAAAATCCTCGTCCTTACGGGAAACAACCTCTGAGCTCGCAATCTACAGACTGCAATCTACAAGTTCCTCTAACCTGGTCGTCTCACCATGAACAAAACAAGCTCTATAGTTTCATTAACTTTAGGGGGAGATCATGGTCTGACCATGACTGCTTCATTATCATAATAATACCCTAAAAACCATGTGGTTAAAAGGTCCTGGAAGCGTTGACAGTGAAACAAGTTTCACAACTTGTCTTCACTGTAGCACTCTAAAATAAACATGGCACAACTTTCCAGTACTTTCTGTTAAGTAGCCTACGGCATAAACTTAACATTAACCTATTCAAACTGAAGCTATTAGCATTAAACTCTGTGTGTGTGTGTGTGTGTCAGGGTGTTAATGTATTTTGGTATAATTTGTGCCGCTCAGTGAGTTTATGGTTAAATTCCCACCGAGATAACCACCTGCTGAGACTGCACTTGTGTGTGTGTGTGTGTGTGTGTGTGTGTGTGTGTGTGTGTGTATTTGAGGTGAATTGGATTCAAACATATGTTTTTTGTCACATTTGTGTTCAGGTCCAGGAGCTGCAGAGTCCCCCCAGGGCGAGCCAGGTGGTGAAGGACTGCGTGAAAGCCTGTCTGAACTCCACCTACGAATACATTTTCAACAACTGCCATGACCTCTACAACAGGGAATATCAGACAGACCCTGTGAGTCTTTGTGTGTGTTTGCAGATGATGCAGTCAAGAGTTTTATTGCTCTCTCTACAAAGAGATCCTCGATGAACACAGCTGCTGAGATGTGAGCTCATTATCATCTCTTTGTGTCTTCAGTCAAAGGCAGTCCCTCCGGATGAGCAGGGTCCCAGCATCAAGAACCTCGACTTCTGGTCCAAACTCATCACCCTCATCGTCTCCATCATAGAGGAGGACAAGAACTCCTACACTCCTTGCCTTAATCAGTGAGTCTCTGGTCATACAAACATGCACACACTCCTGATGTTCCTGTGAGTCTCCCTGTTTTTAACCCCTTCATCAGATTTCTCAGTTACCTGTCACAAACTTTCTCACAGTCTCGTAAATTGTAGATGTTGTTGAAAGTTGTAGAACTTATGATTACTTTTTTTGGTAAGTTTTGGCGGAGGATGACACCAGCTGTATGGGATTTATTTAAAGGTAAAACAAATACCTAAAGCAATAGAATACGAGGATGGACGTGTGAGAGAGAAACAGAAACAGACCAAAAAGCCAAACAAAGAGTCTTTGTTTGTATAGAAGCCACAGGGTGTGTCCTGTCAGATCTGGACTGAAAAATAACAGACATGTGTTTACAATATCTATAAACATCAAACTGTAAAATATACAAAAGCATCCAACTGCATATTATCGACAACAATATCTTTCTGTATTATAACACTGTGACAGTAAACAGACGGCAGGTAAATCCTGTACAACAGCTACTTTGGGGTTGGATGCCACGTTTTAAAACTGTTATTTTAACACTTATGATATATGAATATATAAACTTAAAGTGTTTAGTACTTCTCTGCTGCATTTCTCTTTCTGTGCTACCTAAAAATATACCGAGGATTGAGTTACATAAAAATGAGGCTGGGTTATCTCGTTAAATAATAGAGTACCATTACTGGAGCTGGATTTAACGCAGCGCTCTGCCTTTTACAGGTTTCCCCAGGAACTGAACGTGGGCAAGATCAGCGCCGAGGTCATGTGGAATATGTTTGCACAAGATATGAAATACGCCATGGAGGGTAAGTGTTCCAGTGTGTGTTGTTGGGATGGGGCTTGTCATGTGTTGAAGCGCGACTTTCCTCATTTTTTTTCTTTCCTCTTTGATATTCAGAGCACGAGAAGAACCGCCTGTGTAAGAGTGCAGATTATATGAACTTGCACTTCAAGGTCAAGTGGCTCTACAACGAGTACTGCAAGGAGCTCACCACTTTCCAGAAGCACGTTCCTGAATATCCAGCGTAAGTATCATAGAAACAGCATCCAGGCCTTCCTTTGTACATTCACCGCTGTGCTGCAGAGACTCATGTTCTCCCTCCTCTGTCTTTGTTCTGCAGCTGGTTTGAACCATTTGTCATCATGTGGCTAGACGAGAATGAAGAAGTGTCCCGAGATTTTCTACATGGAGCCCTGGAGAGGGACAAAAAAGACGGGGTAACTGCTTTCATCTGTATTCATCACATATAAAATGCTTGTTTACAAGCAAGCTAACGGGTGTTGTCACAATAGACACTGTTTTCTCTGTTGTTAGCATTTCTGCATTCAAACAAAATAACTCCTAGTTTGAGGTGTTCACGACTGCAGCTGTCATCCTGCTCTAATTCTGATTTAAATAACTAATTTGATATTTTCCTAATACATTTATTCGCTTTCTGTCCAAGAGTTGGTTGAGAAGACTGACGCCACACTCATATGAAGCTGCCACCAGAGGCCGCCTAAGTTAGCTTAGCATAGAGACTGGACAGAGGGGAAAACAGCTAGCATTGGTACATCCAGAGCTACCAAAATTCAACTGCCAGCAGCGAGGGATGGGACAATATAAGATTAAACAGGCTGCGTACCTCATTAAATGTACAGTCCCCTGATTGAAAATAGAAATATGAAATATTTGTTTCGTTAAAAAACGATAGATGAAGTGATTCCAGTATGTTTAAGTACCATTTTAAGAGTTTCAAGCATATTTCGATTATTGTGATAGTATGTGAATTGCAATTATTTTGTACAAGGATTATACAGCGTTCCTGACTTCTAACGTCAGAATGTTTCAGGTGCAAGACACAAGAAGTGAACAAAAAACTCGGCTTAGCAGTCTAGCGTGTAAATAGAGGAGGTAGACGACACGTGAGCAAACAGACATCATTAAATATTTTATTTTATGGCGCTGTCATACTTCCCTAGCCTTTTATAAATACTGTAGTCTACAAATACACTGATGTGTAACTTTTCTAACTCTCAGATACATTTCCTAAATCGTCAAACTAGTCCTTTAACAAATGATGTCGGCTTTCTATAACAAAGTGTGCAGAAAAAGAAACGGGCGGTCACGTGACACTAAAGTTTCAATTCAGTTCAGCAATTCAGTTTTGCTGAGGCTGTAATAAAACACAGTGCGAAGGTTTAAATCTGACCTCCTACCTGCAGCATCTTCAAATCCAAGAAAATTATTCAGCCATTTCTCATGCAAATTCAAGCAATTCACATCATCTCTCCTGACTCAGCACATTCCTGGCTGAGAGGAACAAGTTGAAGGCCTAAAGGCAATCAATAATGACTCGATACCAAAGGCTGAAAAGTATGTAACACGCACACACACATACCGCACAGCGTCTCATACTCTCACTCACACCTAAACATCCACGCAGCAGGAGGGTCGATACAAAGCAGCTGAAGATTCTCCCGGCTCATATGTCAGGAATCCTTCGGGTCCAATTACTGTCGCCAGAGGCAGCTTCTGCTTCCCTGTGTCAGCGAAAACAGTGGTCCCCACTCCCAGTCACATACCATCACAGCATTCGCTAATGGCCGGGCTGTTAATGAGTGCCCTGCTCCCCATCATAACCATGTGATCGCTTCCGTGGCTCTCATCCAAACGCTTTCAGAGGAATCACTTTGCAAATAATTGCAGTCACATGCGGCTGAAGCGGGGTCAGTTTCATTGTCTGTGATACTTGGTGGCACTGTGCCCGGGGGGGGAATCGAACCCCTCACTTTTCACTGGTATTCAGATACCATTAACTGAATAGCATCAGCACTGCTGCAGAACAGCTTCTTATACTTTTCCCCCTCTGGTTGTTTCTCTCTTCAGTTCCAGGTCACATCAGAGCACGCTTTGTTCTCCTGCTCCGTGGTGGACGTGTTCTCTCAGCTCAATCAGAGCTTTGAAATCATCCGCAAACTGGAGTGTCCCGACCCTCAGATCGTGGGCAACTACATGAAGAGATTCGCCAAGGTGACTTTCACCTGCCACCGCTCTCTTTACCTGAGTGTGATCAAGTTCTCGCTGTAACTTTGCACTTTCTCCTTTATTTTGTTTCCCCTCTCAGACAATCGGCAACGTCCTGCTATCTTACGCTGACATCATCGCAAAGGACTTTCCAAATCACGTCAAGAAGGAGAAAGTGGTAGGTGTTTGTTCTAAGACGGACATTTCTAATGGTGGAACAAACAGCAGCCACTGATTTAATGGTTTAATTTGAGCACCATCGAGACTTGGTTTAAAGATGTACGCGCTTTGGTGTGTGTGGTCAGGTTGATTATTTCCAGCATAATAAACCGCTTTTCATTGTAATAGCCGTGCCCAGGTTGCAGTGTTTCAGAGTGAATTAGGGCTGTGTAATTAGCTGAATGTGGTGGGCTGAGCTCCCACCGAGACCAGGAGCCCCCAGAGGAGCAGTAATTACTGAAAACTCCTGCTTCTCCTGCCTCCCATCACCAAGAGTGTTTTCGCCAAAGAAGCAATAAAAAAAGTTAGAAGGACTAACCTTGATTGATTACAATAAAACGCTGGGAGCAGACAGAGGAAAGGGAGAGAGAAGTGTGTGTGTAATGATTTTTCTCTGTCTCCCCTCAGCCATGTATCATCATCAATAACATCCAGCAGCTCAGAGTTCAGCTGGAGAAGATGTTTGAGGCCATGGGAGGAAAAGACGTGAGTGTCCATACATGCAGTTATTGTTTGTGAAACGAGACATGGCTCCTGTATTCATCCTGTTTTCTTGCAGCTCAACGTGGAGGCGAGCGACTTCCTCAAGGAGCTGCAGAACAAACTCAACAGCGTCATGGACGACCTCAGCCGCATTTTCGCTGTCAGGTGTGTGTTCGATGCCTGTGTGGAATTAAGACTGTCTCTGCAGATGAGTTTCAGAGTCTATTTTTATGTTGTTCTTCTTGTGTGGTGATGTAGTTTCCAGCCCCAGATCGAGGACAACGTGAGGCAGATGGGAGACATCCTGGCCCAGGTCAAAGGGCAGACTGTGCCGGCCAATGGCAGCGTGGTCCAGGAGGCCGACAACGTCCTGCAGCCCATCATGGACTTCCTGGACAGCAAGTAAGTGCAGCTGGGTGTCAAACGTTAGTGCTGTTTAGGAATAGAAATGTGTCTCAAACTTCTTATGATTTCTGGTTTTTGCTCAACACGTCTCTACTTTGGTGCATTAGATAAATAGATGCTGCAGCTCTGCAGTGTGCTCGACATTTTTTTGTTTCGTTTTTCTGCTCACTTTGAACTCGGCACCTGCTCTTTTTGTGGTTTGTCTGTGCGTGCATACTCCTATTTTTATCATTTCGTACACTGAAGTTACCACAGCCCCAACAGACACACACACACACACACACACACACACACACGCTATAAATAAATGAAAATGTGTGTTTTGCCTCCATGTTGAGGGATTGTGTGTTTTTGTTTCAGCCTGTCGCTGTTTGCTAAGATCTGTGAGAAGACCGTCCTGAAGAGAGTGCTGAAGGAGCTGTGGAAACTGGTGATGAACACAATGGAAAAAACAATTGTGCTTCCAACACTCACTGACCAGACGGTATGTGATTAGAAAACAACACTCAGTCCGCTTTTCCTCACCCTTTTTTCTTCTTCTCTGCTTCTGAATTTCATTGCTTTTCATTGCTGGGCTCCACTGTGATTGAACATTAACCCATCTGTCCTGCCGTTACTCCATTCTCTCTCCCTTCCTTTCCTCTTTTAGGTTATTGTAAGTATGTGTGTGTCTGTGTGTGTGTGTTTGCGTGAGTGTGTAGCCTTTTGTTAGCATGAAGAAACACTCTATTTTTACCAGGAGCCTCAACACCACCATCTGTAGCCTTTGTCATTCTTTTTTTAAACAATTCGTCCTTCTTCTCTGTGGATGTCAGTGCATCAAAACATGATTGAAGCGGCACCAGAGGCAACATTACCTGCCCATGAGTCCCTGTAGTACCGACTGTCTGTACACCAAAGCACCTGAACCTTCTCTGTCTTCCAGGATGACGCTTGTTAATTGTGAATGTTTAATTGAAACAGATATAAATGAGGACAGAACTCTCTCCCTCCCCTCACTCTGCAAACTTCTTGTATCTGCAGCTGTCTGTCTCACTGAACTCACCCCTCACTCTGCAGACACCTCTCAAACAAAACTCCTTCCTCCTCCCAGCACCGCTCTCACTCGTCTGTCCGTCTCTCCACAACAGGGCACGCAGATGATCTTCAACGCTGCTAAGGAGCTGGGCCAGCTGTCCAAACTCAAGGTGATGAAAACGACAGACAGACAGAGTTAATGTTTTCCAGATATAATCAACGTTTGAGAAGTAACTATGGCGTGGTGTCCTTTGTTTGATCCGTCCTGCAGGAGCACATGGGAAGAGAGGAGGCCAAGGCTCTGACTCCTAAACAGTGTGCAGTCATAGAGCTGGCACTGGACACTATTAAGGTATTGTATGATGTGTTACACAACAGCTGACAGAGAAAAAGGTGTTCTTGATTCTTACTTTTATGAACATGCACAATACTCTGTGTCGTGGTTTTTGTAGGATAAAGTTTGAATCCAGTTTTCACACAAGGCACATTTACACTTTGAGCAATGAAAGTGAAAACAGCCTTCTAGTGTCAAACTCACACAGACGTCTTTCTACACAGTGAAGCTCAAACATTCAACTGTACGAACAGGATGAAAAACCTGTGTATGCTCAGCACGAAGAAATATTCAAAGTTGCACCTTGTTCTGCACAAAGCACTGACGGACAGACACATCAGACTTTTCTTTAAAGCCACAAAGGTGAAAAGAAAGTCAAACCATAAAACCAGACGATTAACAAAAGTTCAGAATGAACTTTGAGCAGGTGAAGAAGAGTCTGACACTGGAATCTCATTTGGGTAATTACGGTGAATCACTGGGTTTTACAAATCTTTCCAGCTTTAACTGCAGTGATTTATGTTTGTTGAGACTTTCAGACTGAAGGGATGAAACTTAAACGTTTGGTACACGTGAGATTTCAGATTTCAGGCAGGAAGAAAACTATTTTTGAGATAACGTCACTAAAGATATGTTGTTGTTTTTTTAATTTCATACATTTTTAAACAGAAAAAGGAGGAAACAGGTGAATAAGATATAACATAGATCTTGAACAGAACACCCATGATATGTATTTTGGACTTTTTATTTCCACTAGTCTGATAGAAGACGAGCTCAGACAAGCAAAAAAGCTCCAAATCTAAAACTTAACCACTGCATGTAAAAATGATGTCATCACCTGATATACCTGCCCTTAAATATTCTTCTGTATTCTTCCAGAGCAAAGTATTTCAATGTGGACATCATAAACATCAATAGAATCTAGATGTTATAGTTTTAACTCACTCACTGAACATCAGTGCAGGTTTAGAGCTTCAAACCCATCACACCGCTGCTCTGTAGCTCCAAAGCTGACGAGCTGGTTCCATTCTACTAAACAGTTTTGTTACAAATCGTCCACTCTGTGTCCTTCCCTCTGCCTGCCTGCTCGCCCTCTTCCTTCTACTATAAACACATGTCATGTCTCATCTGTTCACGCAGCAATACTTCCACGCCGGTGGTGTGGGCCTGAAGAAAACCTTCTTGGAAAAGAGTCCAGACCTGCAGTCTCTGCGCTACGCCCTGTCTCTGTACACGCAGGCCACGGACAAGCTCATCAGGAAGTTTGTCCTCTCACAGAGCGCTCAGGGTACACACACACACACACACACACACACACACA